>CAEFZY010042499.1:0-10110 GCA_903066815.1 Brachyrhaphis roseni
CCCGGGCCGGGAATCGAACCCAGAACCTTCTTGCTGCAAGGCAACAGTGCTACCAACTGCGCCACTGTGCAGCCCCAATCTAGATTTAAAACCAAGAAATCTATGAAAGAGTAATCACATTTATTAGACATGTATAAAAACAGCTTTAGCATAACTAAGGGAATAACGCCCGTCCAATCATGTAAAACAGGAATAATAGTGGGTGTTATTCTGTTCTCTCCTTTCTCTTTGTACCAGCTCCTCACCGTTTAGTTAGCATTAACATAGCACGACAACAGCTGTGGTTCTATATTAGGAGTTAAAATAAAGTCATATTTTCTGTAGCTGTTCAACCAGTACGAACTGAAAGATGTCTCCGTTTTTACAGGGACGTACCACTTATTGCTGCCTTTATCCGAAGCTGAAGCATCTTATTCCGTCAACAAAAACCGACGACTTCCTTGTTAGGAAGAGTAAGCGTTTACAACGCAGCTGGCGCGGTGACGTCATGCAGCGAGGATTCTCGCGCTACCAAACGTGGGCATTTGTAGGAACAGATAGTCAGATAGGCTCTGCTGCGTTTGATGGAACTGAGTTGGGAATGACGTTGAATATATTCATTATAAAGACATGTTTCTGTTGAAAACCCCAGTGGATTTGCTTTTATTTTATTTTAATTAATTATTTAACTGCATTTCATTTCTCCTGCGGCCATAATGACATAGAATTCAGTAGTGTTTTTAAATACAAAGAGGATCAAATAAAAGCTGTTAATTAATAAAAAAAAAATACATCATCGTTATGTAATTTTACAGTTTAAGTCACACGATATTTGAAACATGTACTTATTTACCTGTTTTATAAACATACATTTTGTCTCTATCAAGGGAGGTGCTGATAAGATACATTTTATAATCTTATCTCCGTTACATCTTCTGGTTGCCGCTAAGCTAACTTTGCTCTAACAGTTAAACCGGAAATTGTCCCTTCAAAATAAAAGCATCATGACTCAAACAGGAAGTTACCCAAAGTTAAAACTAATTAAAGGGTGATGTAGGCGAGGAGCTTCTAAGTTATTAGTGCATTTCATTTGTACATCGTTTTCAGCCTTTTATCCACACACTTCTCAGGTACTGCAAAATGTTATATTTAATCTTGACCTATTGTCATGTTGAATCCACTGTCAGATTCACACGTTACAATATTCATTCCATTTAAATGTTTAAATATGTTCATTTGAACAAATAACCATGATTATGATGGGGGTTTTTTTATTTTTATTAAGAACGGTTTGGAAATGTGTATTTTAGTCTTTCAGCAGTTTTACTAGTTCCACTGGCAGATTATTTCACTTATAACAAGATAATACAATCTGCCAGTGGAACCAGTACTTTTTCATCCATATTAAGGATTTAAAAGAAGCCCACATAGCTTGTTGAAAAGTTACTTATAAGTTTGGTTTGTCTTATTTCAAGAGTACTAAGATATTTGCACCAGAAACTACAGAAATACTCTGTAATATTTTGTGATTTTCCAGTGATCTGCCTTAGTCGTCGAGAAAAACATACTTCGAGAAATGTTTCATATTTATTTGTCTGAATAGGCATAGTCAGAGCTGAAATGGTTGTTTATTTCCCAGAAGACCAATCCACGTGAGTGTTTTATGGCTCCACGTTTCCACCAAATGTCCCAGTCTAGATTTACAGCATGTGTATTTTGCATGGCTGACTTTCCAGGGACATTCTGAGGTCAAATAAATACTTCAACACTTATTCCTACGATACTTTTTTAGTAAAGATGAGACTGGGTACAACCTCAAGGATGACTCAAGATAAAGGACATATGACTTTAATTACAAGACCGAGAAAGAAAGAAAAAAAACTGCACTGAGGAACAGCTCATTGCCCCGGTACATACTGTTTGGAAACAGATGTGTATGTGTGTGTCAGTGACAGATAACACACACAGCGCAGCTCTCTGTTAGATCACAGACTTGTGGAACCGAACAGCATTTCACCTGGAGGACTGATCCCAGACATGAAGCTCTGTCCTAGGATAGGAGTTCGCCGTCTCCTGCCCGTCCTGGTTTTCCTGGCAGTCCTGGTCTTTAAAGCAGACCTGCAGAGATCCAAGGAGAGACGTTACTACATCGCTGCTGTGGAGATCAACTGGAATTATTCTGTCAATGATGCAAACAGGTTGGCTAGAAATGTAACTGAAACAGCAATAATGGTGCCTCTTTGCTTGTTTGTCTGGATAATAGTTGTGTGTTAAGTGTGTAATCTTAGCAAAACTGTTAATATAGTTTATATTAACTAAACACTGTTTATTTAGTTTTTTACTGAAACAGCTCAATTTGTCTTTGTTTCTTTCAGCAGTCTTAATAATTTTTTTCTGTGGTCTTTTGGAACAACCTTTACATTATGACAGCATTTTATAGCAACTGTAGGCAGAAAAAAAAGAGAGGAGTAAATTTCCTCTGAAAAATCTAAAAGAATTTCAGGAAAAACTCCCCCCCAAAATTTCTGGGTTTGAAAAGTGACAAATTTTTCTAGTCAAAAATGAAACATTTTTTAGAAAAAATTTGGAAATTTCAAAAGTCAAAAATGTTTTTGTTGCTTTGAAGGTCTTTTCTTTTCTTTTGGAAGACAGAAATGTCCTACATGTTTCCCCTCAAAAATTTCTGAGTTTATATTTATATATATATATATATTTTTTTTTTCCATCTACAATGGCCCTAATACACCATTGTATTACACAAACTTATCAGTTACCATCTAAGTTTTGATAAGAAAAAATATATATATTTTGTATCAAACAGATTCAGGAACAAAGAGTTTTCTCTTTGTCCCTGGATCAAAGAGGAAACTATTTGATCCTGTGTTACACACAGAAACGAAACCTACATCTGCAAAGTTGAATTTGCCCCAGTGGTATGACTCCCTGAACAACACTGATTCAGAAAAAGTGGAGATGTTTGACCAAAATCCACATATAATTTTTAAGATTTCAGCTAAAAGTGATTCTGCAGACTGACTGTTTCATCAAATCACACACGTGCTTTATTTGTGTGAACCCAGACGGTAATTTTGCAGATGTTGTCACACGACAATCATCACAGGCTGTGTTGACCACACACATCTAAATACTAACTCATTTCCTTTACTTTTGAGGCGGAGTTGTTTGTTTTTACCAAGACTAGACATGGAGATTCCCTTCCTGCAGGCTTGCTGATTAATGTTTTGTATTTTCCCACCATTCCTCAGGCAGGATCCCACCTATAAGAAAGTGGTTTTTCGGGAGTATGACGAAAACTTCAGCCAGGCAAAGACTCATCCGCCCTGGTTAGGTGAGTGCGGTTGGACATACACAAGCAAATGGCCTGGATTTGATCATGTAGAAACTCTGCCTCAAAAGTCGATTCCCACAGCAGAAATATTTATTTAATTTTAAATTTTCCTTAGAGGGAGGATCTCGAATCTTCCTGGTACTCCTATGACCGTCTGGTACAAGGCTGGGAATAAATATCTATTTAAAAATAGATTTTTTAAAAAAAATTTTTTTATTTTTTGGTCAAACTTAAATGTTTTTGATCATACAATTTTTGGGGGGTCAGACAGGGAACATTTTCAAAAACAACGTTAAAGATTATTTTTTCAATTATTAAAGCTGCAGTGTGTAACATTTATTTTATATATATAATATTTGTTGAAAGTGTCACTATGATGTGACAGTATGACATGGTGCAGATAATCTGTAAAAAAAAAAAAAAGAAAGAAAGAAAAAAAAAAGGACAGCTTCTCTGCTTTCACCCAGTTCTAACTAGAAACAACTAATCAGGAGGGGGGTCTTAGCGCTGACAATCATGGCCGTGTGCTCACAAATGTTAGGGCTAGCTAGCATAGCCACTGATGATGGCGGATAAACAGTTTTCCTGTAACGGTGAGTTGTTTCTCCGCCATTAGAACATTTAGCAGCACATTCAGGAGATTGACTGACAGCATTAAGGCCCGCCTCCTGGCTCTGATTGGCTAATTTGGACTGGGAACGGTGTATTACTTCAGACAGCAACAGTAGCTCAGGGAGGAAATGGAGGACGTCGACCTTTTCACAGATTATTTCACAGATTAAACTGTCACAACATGGTGACATTTTCAAAAAAATGTATAAAACTTTTTCTTTTTAATAAAATGACATTCAGCAGGCTTACTTTTTAAACAAATATTTTGTTATTATAGAAAATGTGTCTAAGCTGTTTTTTGTTGATGAACTGAAGATAAGCAAAAATGCTCTCTGGATTGTAAAGCTTGCAGAGTCCTGGTCTATGATGATGGAAAAATAAAATACAGAACTCACTTTTACACCACAGTCAAATATTTAATAATTACCCAGAAAACATGAGAGGGGTACCAAACTTGCCCCTAGTGCATTTTCAAGTTGCACAAAATCCCAGAACTGCTCGCACACAAATCCAAATAAAGAAACTCGATCCTGTGCCTCTTTCTGCAGGTCTGCTGGGACCCACTCTGAGGGCCGAGGAGGGGGAGACGATTGTCGTCACTTTCAGAAACATGGCTTACGGCGCGTACAGCATCCACCCACACGGAGTGGTTTACGGGAAGCAGTCGGAGGGTGAGTTGGGCATTAACCAAGACACACAGAGAAAGTCCCCCAACTGGCGGGGCCAACCCTAAACGCCACACTCTGGATTAGGGTCGCTCCAGGCGTCCCTGATGTTAGACCCTTCATCACTCATGCAGCGTTGGCCAATACAGCAAACAAAACTGTTTGTCTTCTTCTAACATATTAACCAGGACAGGCAGGTTATCAAAGCAGACGGTTCTGAAGTCCAACAGGAAGAAGACCTGAAGCCTTTGGAAATCACTGTCTGCAATGCAAAAACACAAAATATTACCAAGTGTTTGTGGTCTAGGTTATAGTGCAAATATCTTAGTCCACTTGAAATAAGACAAAACTAACTTTCAAGAAACTTTTCAGCGATATATAGGAGATTGTTATAAGTCAATAATTCCTTAATATTGATGGAAAAAGTACTTGTTTAACAGGCAGATTGTTTTACTTACACAGTAAAAATATGTTGCTTTGCTTGTTTGGACAATAAAAGTGAAATAACAAGACATGTTATTAATTTCACTTGATTATTATTTCACTTTATAATTGGTAGATTAAGTAACATCATGTGCACAGTGCAAATAGAACTACCGGTAATATTGTTTCATCAATATTAAGGAATTATTGCCTTAAACAAAAGTGACTTGTAAGTTATTTTTGTCTTATTTCAAGTCCACAAAGATGTTTACAATAGAAATTAGATTTTGTGTTTTTGCAGTGTCTGTTATTATGGATAACAGCTGAGACAAATAGTGTATTTTAGACAATTTAAAAATACAGATGCTGCTTCATTTCAAATTAATTCCTCTGTGATTAAACTGAACCCAAAGAGGAAATGTTAATTAAAGAAATGTTTACAGGAAGGAGTTTATTTCCTCTTCATTTGTTTTAAGGAATTTAAGAGTTGGTCAATAATCCACTGAGGATTTGCACACCACAGGGGTGTTATTCATCTAACTGCTAACCATTCAGGTTAAGGATGAAGACTTTTCATCCTCTCATCATTGACACAAACATCCTACTCATAACCGTTCTTTTTTTCCGAGCAGGATATGACACGCAGCTGCAAGGACTTTAGAAAACAGGCCTTCTGGGTTCACAAGTTTGAATTTACAGTAGATTTTCTCTGATCTACACTCGGTCAATGTTGTACAGGACCAAATATTTATAACATGGTCTTGAAAATTCTAACAGGTTTTTGTCATGTTAAAAAAATATGCAGCAGAAAAACACAAAATCTTACCAAGTAATTTTGGTTTGTTTTTGTTAAAATGTCTTTGAACACTTGGAGTAAAACTAAACTAGCTTCTATGTAAGACATAGAAGCTTATTTCAAGCAAATAATTTCTTAGTATTGGTAAAAAAAAATTAAAAAAAATTGTAGTTTCACTGGCAGATATTAATATGGTATTTAAATCCTGTTCATGGTCTTAATCTACAAAATGTTGGGCAGGATTTATGTCAGCGGAAAACTATTCCGTAGCTATTTCAGCAGAACAGTGTATTTTGAGATAATTCAGAAGTTTAACGTTAGCTTGTTTTATCCAAACCCAGCCGTGGAAAGTTTCTAACTGTTCAGGTTGAGGTGAAGTTTAACGATTTGAAATTAATCCTCCAAACACAACATGTATGAATGGCCGTCTTTGGTTTGAAATCCTCACCTTTACTCTAAGCTAGCTCTAAAGCTAGTTTCAACTTAGAAATTAGCATGTAAGTGAAAGAAAAGGTTCTTATTTTTTCCTACAGGAGCCAACTACTTTGACAACACGTCACAGAAGGAAAAAGAGGACGACATCGTGCAGCCTAATGGTGAACATGTCTACACCTGGGAGGTGACGCCAGAGGTTTCCCCGCTGCCCGATGACCCCGACTGTCTCACCTACACCTACATCTCCCACCAAAACGTGGTGCAGGACTACAACTCGGGCCTCATCGGCGCTTTGCTCATCTGCAAGGCCGGTCAGTGTTGTGTGTTGATAACTTCTTTCGCTTTTACGAGAACTAAAGATTGGATTTAATGCCTCCTTGGTCTTCCTTCTGATTAAAGGCACCTTGGACGAATCGGGGCAGCAGAACGGCCTCCATAAGGAGTTTGTGCTTCTCTTTGGGGTCTTTGACGAGAAAGAAAGTTTGTACACGCCAAGTGGACACTCTTCAGATGACCATGTCAAATACACCATCAATGGATACACGCGGGGATCCTTGCCTGGTCAGTGTATTGGGCCATTATCCCAACTTTTAAGTTGAGGGTGTACTTATATTTGGTATATATTGAGAACTGATTCAAAATGTTGAAGTCAGTATCAATATCGGATTGATACTGACGAAGCAACTAAGACTGATACATTAGTTTCAAACTCCCTCTTGAAATTGTACTTTATTTTTGTACAGTTCTACCTCAAAACAGATGTTTTTTTTCACTTTGTTTTACTATTGTTTCTTTTTATCATAGCGCTGTCAATCATCCTGATGTACTTGCTGCTATATATGCTCATGATGGAGAAACAACTCATATTACAGAAAAACCGTTTATCCGCAGTCATTGGTGGCTATATTAGCTAGCAGGCTATTAGGAACAAATCTGTAGCAGAATGAAGTAGAAGGCGGGATGAGCGAGGGTGATTGACAGCACTAAGATCTGCCTTCTAGCTCTGATTGGTTGTTTCTGATTAGCACTGGGTGAACTCAGAGGAGCTAAATTTTTTTCACAGAAAATGTCTCATAACACACTGTCACGACATAATGCAAAGACAGATATACAGTAGTGTAATGCTGATGATATTTAACTGGCACAATCTGTTGATCAATGAGTGAAAAATGTCTTTTATTGCCTCAATTCTAATTAAAACCTTTATGTTTCTGCTCCAAGCTGTAAGTATATGTGCCCACGCCCCTGTGAGCCTTCACCTGGTGGGCATGAGCTCAGAACCTGAGGTCTTCTCAGTTCACATGAACGGCCAGGTCCTGACGCACAGCGGCCACAAAGTGTCGTCAGTGGGGCTGATCAGCGCCTCCTCCGCCACCGCCAGCCTGGTTTCTGCCTACGCAGGCCGCTGGCTGCTCTCCTCCTTCACCACCAAGCACATGGAAGGTGGGTGGACCCGAACATTTAAACCAACAGTCACCATTTTCTTTCCCGCTGGAACAACTTGAATGTGTCTGATTTGTTTGCAGCTGGCATGCACGGCTTCGTGGACGTGAGGAAGTGTGAAGAGTTTAAGGAACCCGTGAGAAAGTTGACAGTCTTACAGAAACGACAAAGCAAGGAGTGGAAATATTATATTGCTGCGGAAGAAATAGTCTGGGACTATTCTAAGGACAGCAACAAACACATTGATCAGTGAGCAACTTTATTTTTACGTATAGATTGCCAACAGCTGCTATTGACTTTTATGACCGACAATGGGACTTTAACATCAGTGCATCGGGATATAAATAAAACTTCACTAATTTCACAACATTGGGAGACTTTTGAGCATCACTGGTGTATTTAAAGGGGCAGTATTATGCAAAATTAACTTTTTTGAGCTTTACATATGTTCTAATGTTATCAAAAACATACCTGTGGTGTTGCCTTCATTCTTTCATGCATGTTTGAGAATCATTTAATGTCCCGTGGAAACCATTCAGCTGTGCAAAGCGGCCCGAGCGCCGACATCAAGACACAGCTACTGTTTCCAAGTTTCCGAGCTTCTGCCTCACAGAGCAGCCTTCCCCCGCCACTCCCCCACTCTGCTCCTTCAAACTAGCCAGCAGCAGTTAGTAAACACCTGATGAAACTGCGCATCTGCTGAGCTCATTATAGGAGCTACTTCTCAGTGCAATCCTGGTAAAAACGTTAAAGGGTTAATAGAGGAGCTACGTTGTGATGACTTACTGAAGGCGGAGTTTCAGAAAGAGCAGCAGTTTTTAAAGAGACAGAGGTCCAAATTTAAGGTGTTAAATTGTGAAGTCAAATTTATTTAAGTCATATTTGATATATATTATTTTTTTATCACAACTGAAGTTAACATAGTTACTTGATTTTGTTCTAAAATTATATTATGTGGCTGAAAAACACCTAATACTGCCCCTTTTAAGTCATGTCCCAGTATTTCAATCTGGTTTAAATGATTTAAACTCAAGTTGACTTGGTGTTATTATAGGAGGATAAATGGGGTCAGTTATCATTACCCACAAAGACATAAAAAATGAAAACTGGCTATCTAAGAGCCACACTAAAATGAGTTTTCTCTCTGTTTAGAGACTTCAAGCTCCAGTACCTGACACAGTCGGCACGCCGTATTGGAGCAAAGTACAAGAAGGCGGTGTACACTCTGTACAAAAATGAATCATTCACTGAAAAGGTGGAAAATGAGCACAGGAAGAATGAGCTGGGCATCTTGGGTCCAGTGATTAGAGCGCAAATCCGAGACATCATCACAGTAAGACTATAAGAGAACGGAAAACCTTAAACTTAGGAAATAGGACTTATAAAGATAAACGCTAAATACTTATACTGTATTCCTAAATTTGGTGCTGGTACAGCATTAAACAGAATAGCAGGAACTGTGTGATCATTTTTTGCAGATTAGATTATGGCTTCATGCACTTTCTTCCTCTTTTCCAGATTGTTTTTAAAAATTTGGCCTCGAGGCCTTACAGTATCTACCCACACGGCCTGACTGTAGAAAAGTCAGAGGAAGGAGTCCACTATCCAGAAGGAGGTATAGATTATTCCCCAGATAAGACATCAAACAAAACACAACAGATTTTAAATACATGAAATGACGAAGTTGCTTGCGACATAATCAACCAGGAAACCAGACCCATGGCGTTCGGCCAGGTGAAACGCACACCTACGTGTGGAAGGTTCTGGAGGAGAACGAGCCTCTGGATGGAGATTCCCGATGTCTGACGCGGATGTATCACAGCGCTGTGGACACGCCGCGGGACATTGCGTCGGGCCTGATAGGACCCATTCTCATCTGCAAGAGTCAATCCCTAGATGTCAGGAATGTTCAGGTCAGGACCAGGATTATGATCGCTGTGGGTTTTTCATTTTCATTATAGTTTAGTTTTATGTGGATGTGACTTTTTGTTTGTCTAATTTAGCTTTAATTCGTTTTTGGAGTGTGTTGGCTACTTTTTATTAGTCATTAAATATTGTTTAATTTTAGTTTAGTTTTTATTAGGTATAGCAGTAGGTTTAATGTTTTGTACTTTTGTTAATTTTTAGGTGCAGAATTCAAAAAGGTTAAAATGTTATATGTATGCGTCTATTGGGTAATTAATACCCAACTGAAGATACCATTTTCGAAAAATGTATTCGATTATTGTTGTTAGCTTTAGTTAACTATAATAACTTTGGTCAGGTTATGCGATTTCCTGTTTGGTTTATTTATCTAGCTCAGTGTTTTTCAGCCTTTTTTGAGCCAAGGTTCATTGTTTTCATTGAAAGAATCACGAGGCACACCACCAACCAAAATGTAAACAAATGATACTCTATAGTCGCATATA
>CAEFZY010042502.1:0-45760 GCA_903066815.1 Brachyrhaphis roseni
AAAACGCGCCCAAAAAGGCGAAACCTGCAACTCATTAAGTCTGCAAGCGACTTTTTTGGCGACAGAAACTCAAAATAGTTTCTGTTTTTCCACCAACAAAATGCGCATCTCCCGCCATTGTTTACATTTCTGTCGCATAGAGACGTCGGTCACTCGACAAGACGAGTAGAGGAAATACAATTAAATAACTAAAGAAGGTAGTAACGCATAGTAACGCAAAAATGATTTTGATAAGTAACTTTAATCTGATTACTGGATTTGAAATAGCAACGCTTAGATTACTCGTTACTGAAAAAAAGCGGTCCGACGTCAGTAACGCGTTACTGACAACACTGCATATCAATGGTCTGAAAATGAGGACAAATTATATTTTAGATTGTAGGGTAAGGAAGCATTAACGTAAAAGTACTAAGGCTGTTGCGGGTAATGTTATCTCTTTTCCTCTCCTCTTTAGTCATTTTTCCCTGCTTTTACCAAGGCCATTTAAAACTAAAATTAAATTAAAGTCTCTGGTTTGAATTTCTCAAAGAAATGTGAATTTTAGTAAAAAAGTTAATAGTCTTATCACAAGAGCTTTAAAAGGGAAGTATTAAGAAAAATAACTTTTTGGAGATTTATATCATGTTTTAATGTTATTCTCTCATCAAAAACATATCTAGAGTGTTATTTTGATTCTTTTGTGCATGTCTGAGAAATTCTTGAATCTCCCATGTTAGGTCGCCCAAACTCTTGCTCATACAAATTATCACCTATTTTCACAAAGCTCCTCCTAGGAGCTGCAGTCTCCAGCTGAGTTCCCACCTTATGGAGCACTTGTCCTTCATGCCTCCCCAACTCGGCTCCAACAGACTAGCAGCAATTAGTAAACACTTGGTAGAACTGTGAGCCTACTGATCTTGTCATATCAACTACTTTAAGTCCAACACTTAAAAAAAAGAAAGGTTCATAACACCATAATGAAGGAACATTGTTGTGAGGACATGCTGAAGGCAGTGCTGGAAAAAGTAGTAGCTTATCAAAGAGTCGGAGGCCAATTTCAAGACATCAAATTGCATAGTCAAATTTCTTGCATTTTATGTTTGATATATACAGCATTTTACTAACAACTGAAGGTTAAATAGTTACTTGATTGTGTAACAAAAGGGTACTATGTGCCTGGAAAATACGTAATACCTCGCCTTTAAGATTACAGTATTTTTCGGACTATAAGTCCCATTACTAAAAAAATGTGTCATGAAGAGGAAAAACATGCAAGTTGCCCTGGAGTATAAGTGGCTTTAATTTAGAAATTGTCAAATATGAGGAGGACCTCGTCCATGTTAATGAAAGGTTTTGGTGGCACATTGTGTTCACTTACTTGCTTTTTAATAAACTCACGGAAACTGTTGGCTTTGGCTTAGAAGTCTGCTGGCAGTTTGACACACCGATGTCCATGCTCTAAATCAGGGTGGTCAGAAACGACTCTACTCCACTGGTGTTGTGACGATCTGAGGTACCTTGTCAGATTTTCCAACTGGAGCAGAGACACATGCAGTAATCCAGGGTGTTAGAGAGGTCATCACGTTCATTGAAGCGGTTATACATGAAAACACTCAGATAAACAAAGGACAAAACAAGAAAGTTGTGCAGTTAAGTCAAATAGAATACAAAGTCACATATGTGCAGTACAGATTATTTGCACAGTGAGGGGCAGTTATGTATGTTACATGAACAGACATTAAGATTATATGAAAATAACAAAAAATGTACAGAATGCAAACAAGCAGTGAAGCAGCAGGGGAAGAACCAGGTAGCATCACAGAAGGAGCCAGTACTGGACAATGAAACCAAGAAGCTATAAATACACCAATGAATGCGTGGAGGGCGACAGACAACCAGAAGGGCTGGTCAGAGGCAAATAGAGAACAGCCGAGGGGGAGGGCAAGCAGGGGGGAATTAGGAAATGGAGAACAGCTGGGAATGGGAGCAAGCTGCGGTAAGGTGAAAGATAAACAGAGCAAGAAGAGGGGAGACTAGAAGATTAAACAAAGGGAAAAACCTAACCAAACAGAAATAAAGCTTAACACACAAACACCCTAGGATTGTAACAGGTCCATGCAACTTAATGCTTGCTTGTTGGTAGTTATAAACTATAACAGAAATTTGATGCATAATTTACTGCACATAGTTGGTTGTCATGTTTTTATCAATCATGACTTGAGCACCCAATATTAAGTAGCTTCTCTCAAAATTCTTAAAACACAGCTATAAGCTTTTGAATTAGAACACATGCACTAGCTGTTGTAATTACGTTTGTAGAGATGTATACTAAACAAAAAATGAGAAAATCAAAAGTTTTAAAATCTGTTTGTATTAAACAAATAATGCTAAAACCAAATAGCAAAAATAATTGCCTTTCATGTACATATTGATTTTAATATACAGCATTTTGTGTCTCAGTGTTTCACACAGTTGCATGGAATCCATCTGGAGCGCTTGGTCATTATGTTGTTAAGTTTCTGCTTGGGTGAGCAGAGCATCCTCACAGCTGGGCTTTAGGTAGGCTACAGCACACCAAATGATGGCAAACTAGCTTCCAGTGAAGTGAAGTGACTCACATTGCATTCAGCGAATGGGCTCTTTCCTGTCAAGCTTGATTTACCATCATCTGTCATCCTGGAGAAACGAGTAATGCTACTTATTCTACCAAATATGCATGAGGTAGACTAGGTGAGCACATGTGGTAAAGAGGCTTTTCCAGACACACATATTTAAGAGATACATATGCCATAAAAGTCCCCACATGCAGAACGATCAAAATGGAACGATTGTGGTAGCACTGCAGACTGATGTAATCACTAAATGAGTGAGCTAAACTAAATTGTTTTGTTCCAACATTTTTTCTTGATTGTGTTTTGTTTATGTTTGTCTCTGGACCTGCACCATTAACTTATTGTCACCGTTATTATCTGCAATACCACTGGTGTGCGTGAGGCATATGCTTCCATCAAACTCTCATTAACCTTGCCTCTGATTATGTCCTGCATTGGGAGATTACTCTCTGAGATTTGCCTCACAACAGAGTGGCCATTTGCAGCTCAATGATGATTAACTGTCCAAACAAACGGTTTCCCCCTGGTCTCTGTTCATACAAATGTGGACAAGCAACATGGTCTTCAGATGCTGAGGACAACAAATGGATACTGAGATATTTGCTTAGTGAAAGTAAGAATATGCTATCGATTTAAGATTTCTGTATCATTCTCATTATTTTATAGGTATGAAGGTTGAACATAAATATACCTTAATGTTTAAATTTAACAAAATCATTTAACGTGTCAAGTTCTGTCAAGTTTGTTCAGATGACCCGCAGAAATACTAGACAAATGTATTTCACACAATACACCTCTGTGATATGGTACCACCTAACCACAAAGGTCTGACAAGAACTAATGTGAATAAGATCAAACTAGACCCTATAGATATGCTTTTAATCAAACATGCAGTAGACTTATTCTTTTTTCTTTTTATAAGTCAAATTATGTGCTAGAGGAAGACAATGCCTGTCCTTTAAGAAACTGCCTATGTGAGAAGCAGTGGGATTACATGTATTTGTGGTTCCTAAATAAGAAATTACACCTGGGTTGAAAAGGTAACCTGAACCCCAAATGACATGTTGAACTTTGACAACATTTGTGCCGATGGAATTTGCATCTCACCCAGACTCTGTGCTTATTTCACACTCAAAGACACTCAGAAAAATCCCCCCTCTTGTGATTTATAGATGTTGTACAAGAGTACCATTAGCACTAAAGACAAAAACAGAGAGATGCTATATGATGGAAGACCATCTATTTCAATCTAAAGGTAAGGTATGGATGGTCAGCAAATACAGTGCTAGTAATGAGCCAACCCCTACCTCCTCAGGTAGCAGATCTGCAGGCTACCTATGCAAATTCTGTGCTGAGTAAATGAAGCCACATCATTTAAAATTTAAATTGACAGACAAATAAACTAAAGGTCTTACAAATGTGCGGACTTTCTACTTGCCTTCATTCAGAAACCTAATAAAGTTTGCTGGTTCACCAGAATAATTAATATTTGTTTTAATTTCCTCCAAGCTTTGAGTTAATCCAGACCAATCAATATTTAATGCTTTCAGTGCACATTTATAATTGTGCTCTGAGAGAGAGTAGTTCGAAAGCAGCACAATGACCCACGTTATTTTTGAGTCAGAAAAAAAACGACAAAAAAAACATTGTCCACATTCTACATTCTGTTTAGAGAAACATTTATGCCACAATTGTCATTTGAGCATGCATTCTTCAATAAAAAATAAAAAAAAAATCCCATACAAAACAAATTGTTGAAGCATTTTCTTAATTGCTGCATCAGTAAGTTAGCAGAAAGGTAATTATATTGTTACAAATGTAGCTGAACACCACATGCCTAATGTTGATTTATATGTCAGTCAGAAGCAGTGAACCAAAGATCTCCCCAGGAGTTTGTTTTTGCTTATATTAAGAATAAAACATACAATACAAGCCTCAAATTATAAGGGGGTTCTCTTGAGGCAGAACAGTAATCCAATGCTTTTAAAAGCATCAATAAATGTGTTTTATACCCACTGAAATGTTTTCTTTTCTCTGGCAACAGTTCAGCTTACGTTTTAGTGGAATGGATTTAATAGAATAACTTCAAAAGATAGCAAACTTTGCATGCACCAATTAGTGGTACAGTAGTCTCTTTGCCAAATGGTTCTGAAGTTGTTCTGAAATAAAATCAACGTTTTAACATAAGAAACACCAAGTCACATCTACTGAGGAAGAACATCACTACTTTGAGTATTACAAATAAACTCAAAAAGGCAGTCAGACAGCTGGGAGGTTCTTCATTGAAGATTAAAGGAACAAATAAACCCTCTCTGATTAGATACAGAGAGGGTTTAGCAGGCAATTATACAAGGTCCAAGCATGCAGAGGTAACGGAAGCCAATTTTTATTTTCTCTGTCTACTGTTACTCAATGTTTTACTGGTGAACTCATTCTAGCTCAAGAAAGTAAATTATTGAAATGCTGAAAAATGAGAACACTATGCACAGACAAATTGTTATTGCCATCCAGCCAAAAAATTAATTAGGTAAATCTCACACAAACTAACACATCATTAGTTGCAATTCACATCTTCAGCCACGACCCTCAAGTTTTGCTTGCGATATGGCAAATATCCAACACCAGGGAAGGCAGCACAACAGCGGAATACCTATCTGGCAGAAACGACTGAATGGATCTGCACAAAATTTGAACATATTTACAGGGTGATGGGCGAGGCCATCTCCACAATGTTGTATTGGTCAATACAAGCTTTTGAAAACAATTAAAAATCTGATTTTTGACCTAAAAGAGATGAAACACCACACAATTGTCCTAATAAATGCACATTTTCAGGATTCATTTCTTGAACAAAACGGATCATTTGATATTTTAGTTAATTCACAGTAAATATTTGAATATTTTGTGAATTTTGGAAGTTTGGTCAATAGTATGACATTCATAATATATCACTTAAGTGGGGGAATCTATGAGTGTAAAATTGTACATCATTCTGTAAGGGGTAAATCAAATCAGTTTTCAACCTGGTATCCAAAACGTTTCTGGAAAATCTTCACCAACTTTCAAGTTGCATGGAGAGCAGGACTGTTGCTAGCCATTTGAGTGCCCTGAGCACAAAAGCTTTATGGTGCCACCACCCGTCTACACAGGAATGACCAGTAATTTAGTATTTCTCTATACACTTCTCCTTCTGTGTTGGAAAATTAAACCTCTCAATAATGACAGATTTAATTAAACTAAAAAGAGGACACAAATGAAGTACAACAAAATTAATGCTAATGAAGTCTTGGCCCCCTTTCATGACTGCTTGCTATTTGTTCTTAATTATAATTAGCTGGTTACAAAGACATGTTGTACACAGTGCTCAGTCTTGCTCTGGGTTGTGGGTTGGCTAGAGCTCAGTCCAGTTGACTGATCCAAAATCAGACTAATTCAACTGACTTTGGATCAGCCTATTGCAGGGCCCCAATGAGACTCCTGCATCTCATTGCAGGAGTCTCACTGCAGGAGTCTAGAAATATAAATTTTCCTTTTCTTAGAAATGATTAACCCAACCAGGAGTCTACAACATGTGATGAGTGAAAATAATAAAGGTATTTGCTTGTTTACATTAGAGCTACCGTGAGATGGAAACTGTGAAGCCGGTATGTCCCGATGATGAAATAAGCCCACAAGTTTGTGACCATACCAGCCAAAAATACAAACAAAAATAATATAGTCTTACTACTCCTAGCACAGAGCATTACTGCATACAAGAAAAAAATATGCACCATGCTATGGCATATTGAAACTAAGAGCTTAGAGTAGCAGAAGAAAAGACAACAAAATTTAAGCTGATATAATTCTTCATGTTTAACTTTTTCTTTTCAGGCATTGCAGAATGTGTCAAAAAAAAATACTAGATCAAAGACATGGGTTTGTAATCTTTGTTCAGAAAGCTGCTTTTGAAATTTATTTCAAAAGTAATTTAACAAGATATAGAGGCTGATTCATTCTACTTACTAATGTAGGAAAATGTAAGTACATATGGAGATTTCAGTCAGCTGATTAAATTGCTTATTAATATGTTTAACTAAAGAGGCAGGTTTGATATAAACAAGCTTTCTGTTATATTCAAGCCTGCTGCTAACCATATGTTATTTCTTCATTTTTCCATAAATCTGTAACATTTCATGCAAGAAAACTGTTTTACTGTCTTCAACATTTTTTCTTTGTTCTACGGATGTCAATATCTGGCTCTTTCTATAAAACATAAACTATCTATACAGTAAGTGTTCATAAATCTAAAACACAAAGGGGCCTGCTCTACATACATTTTATTTATCTTGAGCAGTAAAAGGTAAAAAAATTTTTTTTTTTGGATTATAAAGGCTGCTGACAGCAGGGCTATGGAAACTATTAAGCTGTATCACATTTGGATTTTTGCTGTCCAAATCCTGTGCCATCAGAGTGAACTAGAACCTCAAGTAGAACCAGGATCAGCATAAGGGGAATGGAAGGGAAGAACAGATAGAAACATAGAATAGGACCAGGTGTCGTTTTACTGAAACTGAGAAATGAAGAGAATACAAAGTTATCAATCAGTTGAATTTCCTGCATCAAAGCAGTCAGATATCTAAATCACTATGCCTACAAGCTAGTGTTTAATGTTAAAGAAAGATAAAAAATGTTTTTTTAACATGTCTCTTTGACATTAGCTATTTCAGCCTTACATTGAGAACAATGCTACATCAGAATTTAGAACAAGAAAATTACCTGACTTTATGCTTCAGCTCACATAACCATCTACAGATTTGTGCATGTTTTCTAAATATAACAAAATATGCAAAAACTGAATAATTACTTGATAAAAAAAAAAGTTAAATTATTGAAAGAAGAAAAAAGGGAAGAGGGTGAGAAAAAAAAGAAGCTTTTTCTTTTCTTTTTTTACAGACAGCTGCTCGGGTACAGTGTATTAGACAATGTGGTGAGGTGGGTTTGTTGACCCGTGTCCCCCACCTTTCAAATCCCATCTCCCTCAATGAAATCAGGTGTCAAAGTTTGCAGAAGATGTAGTGAAAACAAGCCCAACTCAATAACGGCCAGGGCTGTCACAGCTATTGAGACCGACGATAAAATAACCTAATAAACAAGAGAGAGTTGTCTTCGACACAGTGCTGCTGTCACAGTGGACAGCAAGGCACAGATCTCTTACAGCAGATTTCTACAAGACTTTGAATAGATAAAAAAAAAAAAAAAGTCTATGTCATGTGTTCAACAAACTGAAAAGCAACAGGGGCATTTAAAAATAACTTTAACTATAGATAAATTGAATATATCTTCCATTATGTATTTTAGTTAGGAACTTTTAATCTGTCACTGTTCCATTAATAGAGTGTTGGTTTACAGTAGAGACTGTTCTCAAGAGAAAATATTTTTGTATTGATGATTTATGACTAATAGTTTTTTTGTTTAGTCCTATTATGCTTAGTGGCTTTTATCCATGACTTTTGAAATATCTTTTTTCTCAGAAGTTATGATGGACTTCTGATTGCATATTGCTTTTCAACTGTATTTTACTTTACTGACTTATGTAAATGATCTTATGAGAACAGACAAAAATATTTCCGTTAAAGACAATGAAATTTACCTTTTAACATTCCATTAATAATAGAAATTGTGAGTAATAACACAAAAGTTAGTTTCATTCAATCATATTTTCAGGTCATACTTGTAAACAAATCAGGCCTGAGAGGTGCCATTAATTACTTGCTGAGATCAATAACTGAGCTGTTGTTTTAGTCACTAGTCTAATTTCAGCAGTGGGATATGGCTGAAGATAGTGAGAAAGAGGCAAAGGATGACACCAAAAGGCCAAAACGAGATGTGTCTTCCCCATTAATCAATGCCTTCCACACAATTTGCCGTCTGTGAATTGGGACTGACCCGTCTCAAGGGTCACTTGCCAATTTTCGGCTGCAGTCAGCCCGCTTTGCGCTGAGCTGTGTGCTTACACCCAACATTTCTTTTGAGTGATTTATTCTTCAAGATCATGCCTGATGCCTTTCTTTATATGCAAGGCAGATGTTCGCACAAAAGGCTCTTCCAAGTTATTGCTGGGAATATAAACATTTTTTTTTTTACAACAGCTAATTGAGACCATATATGTATTTAGTGACCATGTGAGGTTTTTATAATTCTGTTCATCTATATAAAGGACTTCTCCTTATTTAACATTATGAAAATTGCAGCAAACTGTGCAGAACAGGGCAGGAGAGAGAAGAGGAGCTGCTGAAATCTTAAGATATTTCCCCTTTCCCTGTGTATCTTTTGAAAAGATACACAAAAATACAATTATATTTCTACAACTATAACATATTTTGGAGTTACCATAGTGATGTCCCACAATACTCATCTAAATATAATGAGGTATCATCATTGAATCAATAAAAACCATAGCCAACATATGCTTGCCTCAGGTAGAAGTGTTTCAGAGTGTTGTGAGAAATGGTTTTGCCAACTTACATATTTTCTTCTGCTGTTGATTTGCTGCTTTTTGGTCAACTATACGTTAATATACAAGGTGTTGTGTTCTTTTTATAAATACAAAATAAACAATGACAAAAACAGTGACAAACGATGAGTAACTATGCACAGATTACCATAAGATTTAGCTCATGCGTTGAAGAAATCTAAGAAACTAATGTTTCCTATCTCCAAAGTCAATTTCTTTAAATGCATAATTATACTATGATGTCTGAGAAATAAACTGCCTTCAAGAATAGAATAGTATGCTGCCTTGGACAAAAATATATTGGAGTGTGAATGAGTAATCCTGAAATGTCTGGAAAAATTCTGTACTGGTTTCTCTCTGCAACAGTATCTTTTTCTCAGCAAGTTGTAATTCCTCCTTACCTGAAAAGACCCTGCATCATCATCCCCGCTGCTGGCCTCTGGTCTAATATCTCCACCTGACTTTATTCTTAATATTGTGACAATAAAGATTTATTTTAAATATGTGACTTAAATAGTGATTAAACGTTTGAACAGAAATGAAAGAGGATTGAGTTTAATTGCAGCATTAACTGACCATTTAGAGATGTAATATAGGTGGGTAGAGTATCCAAAAATTGGACTCAAGTTAAAGTAACACTACATCAACATATTTTCACTTAAGTAAAGGTAAAAATTAGCTTCCCTATAAATTACTCAAAAGTATATTTTATTAATAAAAAGATTACTCTAATACTGAGCATCTGATCATGAAATCGGATTTAATATATCAAAATGATGTTAGCAGACAGACAAAATATGAAGTTATGTACAAATGATGGCATTATAAAGACTAAAATTGTAAAATAAATAAACAAAATAACACATCCAGGCTGTACACATTTTCAAATATATATATTTTTTATATTAAACCAGTGTTTCTCAACCATTTTTGAGCCAGCTCCCCACTATCCATTACTACTTTGCACTGAATATTATTTTATTATTAATATTACTATCACTGTTGTTGATGTTTTGATTTTTATGGTTGTTTCTGTAGTTATCGTCAAAATAATTTCCCAGAGAACAAAAAAGCAATGCGAATAGAAAATAAAAACCATAAAAATGGTTTGGTTGGCCCCAAAACAGCTTTTTGAAAAAATATTCTATGACTGAAGACAAAACAAAAACATTTTGGGAAGTGTGGGTCCTGTTGAATTTGTCTAAAGTGTATGTATAAAAGTATATGTTTTTGCTCTATAGCAGAAACTCCCAGCATCAGTGTCTGACTTAAAACTCAGGTTCAACAGTGGGATGATAAACCACCTTTAATTGGCTCAAAACTAAAAGGAATGTAAGGTTTAGGATTGGCCTAGTGATACTTCAGTCCTTTTTTTCCACTGGGGTGCCAATTTTATTATTTCTCTTGTGTTATATTTTTTTTATTATTATTGTATTGTTTGCTTTATTCCAGTTTTGGTTTTGTTTCAATTTTAGGCCTTGGAAAATCTTCAAATGTCCAGAAATTTTAGGGATGACCTAAATCAGTCTTCAAAATAAATTAACATTTCTGCAAAGAACAACACTCATCAACAGTGATGTAAAAGACTCCCTGTTAGTTAGTGCAAATGCCTGACGGCAGGTGTCACCACTGAAAGCAGCATAAGCAGCTAGTGGTTTTAGGGGGCAATTACTTTTAAAAAGGAGCAGATTGGTTTGGATAGATTGTTTCCCTTAATAAATGAACTCATCAGTTAAAAACAACATTTTTTACTTACTTGAGTGATCCATGTCTGATAATGAAAACGAATGATCTGAAAAATTTTGATGCAACAAAAAAGTAAAGACAGAAAAAATCTGTAAGGGAGGAGGGTGATTTTTCACAGCTGTTGATGTACAGAAACAGACCTTTATTCTGTAATAATGCTCATTTTTCCTAGCATCAAAACACCTCACTCACTCCTGTTCCGGGCTTTAAGACAAATCAATGAACCAATCAATGAAGTTCATTTAGTAGAGAAATCCCTGGGGATTTAATGTTGTTGCTAGGTGACCAAAAAAAAAAAAAAGAAGACTCAATCTTCTCTAAAACTATAAATGGGTAATAAAAACGCTAAGTTGCTTTTCAGAAAAAGGTTTCCTCACAAGGCAATAGGTAAAAATACACTAACACCCTGTTAATATGAATAGAAGAAAATAATTTATAGGATATTGTGGGCACTTTTGCTGCATCTGTCAACTTCAGTGTGTGATGAATGTTTGAATAAGCCTCACATATAGTATACACTCACTTGGAAAACTGAAATTCAGAGATTTGTTAGAATTTGTATGAACAGTTCGAGGCAGTCTAACAGTTAACTCACCGTAGATTTTGCCACTAGCATGACAGAGTTTCATTAAACAGAAAAAAAATTGTGCTGCGTATTTAATTTCAATAACCATCAAGATAGACGTGCTGGGGCAGAACCTGGCATAGTGCAGCACTGGAGGTGCCTACCTCAGAAAATAAGTCCTTAAATGGTGGGTGGAGTTGGGGTGGTAATGTGTGCCTGCAAGATATGCCAGGGAGTCAATGAGAAAATGTTCCCTTTTTATAAAGGAGAGAGGATATAATGAAAGGGCTGGACACATCCAGTGACTGGATGAATGAGAAAGACTCAGAAGAAGGATGATAGGTTAGAGCATGGGAGTATGATGTGACAGACTCAGTATCATTGGTGAACCAGAGTTTTTCTCTTAATTTACTATACTAAAATAAGTACATTATATTGATCTAATTAAGTTTTTTTTATTTTAATAACTAATGTCTAACATATCACACATATAGCCATAAAATGCTCTTTTTTTAAACAGTTTCAACAAAATATATGTTATGTGTTTGATATCACATCAAAACATCTTACCCTAACCCTACAGCCAAACATTAGAAATTGGATAAAATCATAACCAATCGTTGAGTCCACACATCCAGCAAGCAATTGTTTCTCAATAGTGAATTCATAAGTGTATTAAATTAATATCTAGATTTTAGAATTTGCTATTATTAATTCATTCTATTAATTCATAAAAAAGAGTTTGAAGTTTGAAGGATTTTGCCAATTCACGGGCAGCTGTGTTTCCTCTTCCCTGCAAATACCAATGGTCTGCTGTTTTAAAAGAGAACTATTCTTTAGTAAGTAGAAAAAAATGGAAAAAATTATTTCTAAATATTGTTTAATTTACTAGGAGCCAGTGTCAGGAAAGTTCTGTTTGAAAGGTCACTAGAAATAGTTACAGGTTACTTTTTGTGTTGAAATACAGCAACACGCCCTATTTTATTGTCAGTTATGGAAAAAAGTAATTGATTAGATTATTCCCATTGCTGCTGGTAACAGTAGCACAACATCAATTTAATCAGGTGGGAACAAGCTGCTTATCTGTACTTTTCAGATTAGATTATTATATTCGTGGGTGTACAGGCAGTGTTCCTGCCTCATTTGTCATACCCATCCGAGCTTGTAATTTTCAAACATTTTCCCGGTTCAGATATTCAAACAAAGCTATTTCCGTATTAAAGTGCACCGGCGATGGCTGTGCGATTCAAGTGATGATGTAATGGCGTCATTGGGACATTTTTATTAATTGAGTGTTCTCCATTAAATTGAGCATTGTAATTTTGGTCATGATTTTGTGTAATGATTCTTTCAACTCAAGAGTTTACTTGACTTAGAAGGAATTGTTTAGGTTTTTGTCTTGTTTTCTTGTGGGCGGAGCATGTGAGTATATAAAGGAGGGCTCTGCAGTTTACGCCCCTGGTAGATCACATTGGAGGTAATATACTTTTGAGCTGCAATGAAGGTACTGCTTTTTTTAGTCTGTTTTTTAACCTTCCTGATCGCCCGTTGTAAATATGCTGCACAGCTTCTCCAACAATAGACACCATCTGAAGTGAACTATGGCATTGGCCTATTACTTTTAGCAGAGCCCAGCCACAGCTTCCATCATCTAAAAACATAGCTTGCTAATGAATTTCATTGATCTAAACTTTCTTAGCATTTTCATCTGCATTTTAATTACAGTTTGATTTACCATGTGCTTGGTTTAGTTGTTGCTTGGATGTAATAGACCAGAAAAGATTTAGCTTCTACATCCATGAATATTCTCTTAGTTCAGAAATAAAAAAATAATCAATAAAGGTAAAAACCATTATTTCAAATAAAAAATTCTATGTTTTAGATATCTGTTTTCTGTATTAGATATACTGAATTCGTGCCTATTTAAACGGGAGATACTCTTTCAGGGTCTATGCATTTAAATAAAATCCAACTATGTGCAGACAAAGCAGTAGCCGCTCTTGGAATAATCAAATAGATTATCTGCCAATCTGTTTATGCAAAGGTGTTGGTAATTTAGTGATTTAAAGGGAAAAACTTTCACCTTTGAATTAGATCAAATGTTGAGGCATTGTTGTTATTGTTGAATCCAGTGAGGTTTTGGGGGATATAATGAAATGTCTCTAATTTAATCCTAAAGGGAATTTTTCATTTGCTGTGATATGATCAATCTGTCTGAAATTTGCTGGGTCCAGGTTTTATTTTAATAATCATTTGAAAGAATCTTAGAAATGCAATTGCTGATAAGCAGTAAAACCAAAACAACATGGAGAAGATTCTCTTATCCATTTAAAAAATACTGTAGTTTGTATAAATAATTTCAATTGTTTTTGTAAACTGTATAAATCAAGCACTTTTCATTGTGACCATCAGATTACTTGAATCTCTGCACTCTTAATAAAGTTGATTAAAAGTTGTGGATATAAAAGAGTCAAAGATGGATACTGAGATGATTTTGCAGATAATTTTTATATAAAAATTCTTAATCACCCAGTAAATGTGTATGCGAATACATGTTGACTCCAAAAGTGAAGATTTCTAACGTAATGCCTTTCAAGTAAATGCTATAAGATGTCCAATAAAACTTAGCTTAGGCCATAAATGTTATAGTGTTCAGTATTTGCTTGAAATTTGTCCCCATGCAAATAAACAATAAAGACAGAAGAAAAAAAAGAACAAAATTATACCAAAGAAAAATCACAAAACTTTTAAGGTACTGTTATTTTTTCTGTTTTCCAGCTTTGTGCTACAAATGATGATAAAATAGTGAAATGTGATTTTTAGTAGGCAAACATTAGTACTTCCTTTGCTCCTCTGGTAAAACTACAGAAGATTATGCACATCGTGATCCAACCCCTGTGAAAAATGAGAGCGGCATGAAGTGTGAAGTGCTCTGCCTTAAACCTACATATAGAATGACACTGTATCTTCAAGAACAACACAGGAGTCAGAACTAGAAATTGCATTTTGCTGCAATGCACAAAGCCATAAACTGTCCAAAAGTTCAGCGAACATACATCACTTCGGAAAACCATTTATAAACCTGTCAGCACACATACCAACCTCAGCCTGACTTTCATTACCATTGTTATTTGGGGTTTTTGCTGCACAGTACCATCAACACAAACTAAGCTGAACATCCTCTCTTCAGTTCAAAACTTGAATCTGGAGAGAAAACAATCACACTTGTGTGTTTACTTATTAATACAGCATTTACTGCATGTGGATCAAAGCTCAGTTTCTATGAGATCAAGGATTATAAAGTGTGAGAACTTCTTATGGTGCGCTGTATGGGTGCAATTACTGATTACAGGTATAATTTCAATATCTGGCAATGCTGGAGAAAGGAGGGAAAACAAAAATTTTATACTTAAGTAAAAATATGAAATTTTACTAAAATAGACATTTGACATTTTAATATACTTTGTTTTTTGTCTATGAGAAACTCAGATTTCTCTCTTGTGAAACTGCTATTAAAATACGGTTTCAGTCACGCTATCGGATGTCTGTCTTATATTTTTAAAGCAAAATTTTAAGTTTTAGCTATATGATTCCCTCTTTTATACATAATTTGATCACAAGAAAAACATTGCATACTGTAGGTTTCTTTTTCACAAAAGAAAACCAACAATATGGTGATGTCAACATGAACCTAAAAACTGAATTTTACACTCGTCTTACCCGCACATTCACCATCAACCTTATTTCCAGTGAATATTAGGATTATTTATTTTTTCTTTTCTTAATTGTATGTGTGAGAAATGTACTAATTGTATAGCTTTGTGGAAAAAACTGATAACAATTAAGCTCAGTTTGTGAATGCAGAGCCAACTTCCTTAGTTTCCCCCTCGAGGACTGTCCTGTCAGATGTTGGCATCTCAGCTGAGTTAAGTGACAGTTCACACAAAGGAAAACTACACGAGATCTAATTGATTTTCTGTAGTCACTGAGACACCTTTAAAGAAGGGAGCCTTTGTAATTGCAGGTCCCTCATATACATTCAGAAATACAAGACTGCTTTGGGGCCAGTGGTAAAACTTGGTTACAGCAGTTAGATATTTCAAAAATGAGTCTGAATTTGCTGTCTAAATTCATTCCTTCATGAGACTGATAAGTTTGACTTATGACTCTAGAGATTCCGGATTGTGTCCCGACTAGGGGTGCACCAATTGCAATTTTCTGGCCGATTGCTAATTACCCTATTTTTAAAAAGTCTGACCTGTCAATTAAAATTTTGGCCAACACCATTTTTTTGTCTGAAATATCACTAAATATAGCAAGAAAGTTACTAAGTTGGCAACAGTGGGGTGACTATTGTTAACTGAGAACGTGCAGACGGGACCTGGTGGGCCGGTCAGTCAAACCTCTCTCCTGGAAGACCAATAGAGGACAATGATTGATTATTTTAGATATTTAGACTTTTGTCATGGTAGATGAGATTGGTGTGGATAAGATCAGCTTCACATGTAAGCATCGGTCGATCAACGATCTCCCAAAATGAAGGAAGTAGGTATTGATAAATTGACTGGCCAAAATATCAACTAAAACTACTAAACAACTAAAGAAACTTGAATTTTATTAAAGAAGCTGTATCATGTGAAATTGACTGTTTGAGCTTCACATCATGTTGACATGTTATTCCCTCATCAAAAGCATAACTCAAGTGCTGCTTTGATTCTTTCTTAAATAAATCTGATATATATTATTTTATAACTATCTGCTAATATGAAATAGCAGGGAAAATGACTGTTAAACTGCCCAATATCTTCAACCAGCATGCTAATGGTTGCAAACAATTAGCACTGGATATATTTGTATTAGTAATGTAAAGTCTGTTAAGATCATGATTATTTGTATTTTTTTTTTCTTTTATCTATGCTGTTGTTTTCTATATGATATGTAACCGATTGCACAAGCATCCATCCATCTATTATCAACACGCTTATCCCTAGGAGAGTCGTGAGAGGTGCTGGTGCCTATCTCCAACGGTCAACAGGTTAGAGGCGGGGTCACTCTGGACAGGTCGCCTCCTTAATAAGCTAATTAATAATAATTTTTTTAGAATTATTAATAATTACATTAATCAAAGATTTTGCAAATTATGATTCCCCAAAAGTATTTTAGTCTTAGTTGGTTACATTGTGTGGATTTGCCTGGAATGGTAAAAGTCTTTTAAATGCTAGTAACCTTACAAAATAGCTGTATCAAAAGATTTGTAGACCCACAGCTCATTTTTCCAAATTTCCTATCAACAGCCAATAAAATGGCCTTCAAAATCCATTGGAATGTTTTGACCTTCTCTAAGTTTCTAAGCTGGATCCAAAACCTATTCCAGTATTCACTTTATGATACCTGGCTTCATTTTTTATAAGAAACATAATGGCCCAGATACATTATCAGAGCTAATCAGAGCCAAATGAAGAAAAGTAGTGGAGTGAGACAGAGGGAATTGCCTTTCTCTCTCTCTCTTGCACCACTGACAATCATGGGTTAAAATTTTCCAACCTTCTACTTCTGGTTTTCTCTAACTCTCGTTTAATTTTCCATTCCCTCCTTTTATGCCCATTTGTTTTTTCCTCTCATTGTTTTAATCCTGATGTTGCTCCTTATGGCTTTTTTTCCCCCTTTCTCTCATATCTTTTTTTCCTATGTGTCTGTTCTCTCTGCCTCTCCTCTCCAGACATCTTTTCCTGTTTTCTTCCCTGGGGATTGCCTGCTTGAAATTCCACTTGTGTGTTGGAGCGGCAGGATGGATTAGAGCATGGACAGGGCCCACAAACCACCCTGATCTACAGGACAGCTTTTCAATCACCTCTCCAATGCAGTTTCCACCTATATGAATACACCTAGAAGGAGAAGGCCGCCAAAAACGTGGGGTAAAGTGAAAAAACATGGGATAAAAAAACAAACTGAAAAGGATAAATGTATTGCTTCATGAAGATTCATTGCTGTTGTGAAACATTCTTGTGAGTTTGCTTTATTTGACCACAGCGTCCACAATCTTGCTCAGTGTGAGAACAATGGCTCATTTGCACCTGTAATAGCCAACAGCAGTTTGCGCTTCACAACGGATGGCCTAAATGAGAGTCCCTTTTTGTTTTGTTTGAACATACAAGTTTGATTTAGTGACTGTCTCCACGGGTTTGTACTTTGTTGTACCTCGATTCCCCAGACTTTCACATCCACAGAAAATGCAGATCCCTTTTTCTATTCGATCAATATGGTGATCTTCCAAGGCTGACATTAGAGGGAGTAGGAGGGGGCATTGTAAAAAGGCTACAAATGAGTGTTTAGTACATTGCACTCTCCTCAGGTACTCTTCAGAGTATTGATTCTTTGTGCCTCATCAAACTGTTTTGTTCCAAAAGTGACACTTGGACAGTAATCGCCTTCAAAGAGAGAGATAATGTGATGGGTTGTAGCATCTAAACAAATTTACTAATGACTAATATCAAACTACTAGTCTTGTTATTAGTAAACTTTGAGATATATATATCTGTATTATGGAAAAAAATCATTACATCATTAAATTAAATAAAATATCCAAATGATTTTTGTTAAGATAATTTGATACAATAAACAAAAAGTACAGTGAACAAAGGTAGAATGTCAAGGAAACGGTTACCTTTTTTCAAGATGTTAATTTTCAAAGTAGCACTTTAATTTAAAATTGAAAACAGTACATTAGGCTGCTACTGTAGTGTACTTTGCTTTGTGGTTGGTGATGCGTTCACTAGGCATCTGCAGGTGGCGCAAGATGCTCCAGCACGTCTTTTAATTGGGACAAAAAAGCCTAAAGACATTGCGACCATTTTAACTTCACTTCACTGGCTACCTGTGGAGATTAGTATCGTTTTAAAAGTTGGTTCAATGTTTTTTCTTAATGGTCTTATACCCACCCAATCCAATACGTCTACAGATCAGGAGGACCTAAAAATGCCTGAAAGAAAGTGTAGTCTTCAAGGTGACCAGGCTTTAGTTGCTCAAAGTTGTGGAATTATCTTCCTTTGCATATCAGGCAGGTGTCTTCTACGTCTGGCTCTAAGAATCTTCTAAAGACATGGAGATCCCATTTTAAAAAATACGGAGAATCTCATTTATTTCAGGAACTTTATTACAATGTAAAACACATAGATTATTAACACACAGATGGACATTTGAAAGCCTTTATATTTGTTAATTATGATGATTTTCTGCTTACAGGTAATGAAGACATGACATTTAAAATATAATATGACATCAGATCAATGAAAAGACTAAATGTGGGCTTAATGAAACATATTTAGTACCTGCCTAAAGCTAGTTATTTGTATGAGGTACTTTTAATCTGAAAAAAAAAATAAAATAAAAATCTACTCAGCACCTTGCTTAAATATATACTCATTGTATGTTAATTTTCCCTGAGAATGAATGCAGAGAATATGTCAAAGCTTTTTATTGTCTTTTTATGGAAATATGAAACACTTTTTATGTAAATATCAATAATCAACAACTAAAGTAAGCAAAAGACCCTGGATCCCAGGAGGTTAACTATTTTATTAAAATATGTTTTACAGCAGACCAGTTATATTCATATGCACCCAATGTTTACCGTGTCGAAAAGAGATTCTCGCCTGATTATACACTTGGAGGTGAGCCAGAAGACCCTTTTAACTATGAACTCACTTTCATCCCAACTTCTACAGAACATATTGCCAGTCAATGTCTTGTTGGAAGGCAATGACCCTAGGTGGGTGTCTTTCCTAATCAAGTCCAATTGGTGACCACAGCTGGACTTCAATAAACACAGCTGGACTTCAATAAAGGAGTAGAACCATTGGGAGGAGGAACAGGAGACATGAATAACATGTGAGTTAAATAAGAGTGTCACAGTAAAGGGTCTGAATACTTATGACCATGTAATAGTTCAGTTTTTTTTTATATTTGCACAAAAAAAGTACATTCCTGTCTTTTTTTCTGTCAAAACGGGATGATGAGTGTACATTCATAACTTTTACTTAGACTGCAAATGAAAATTACCTAAATGAATATGCTTTTAGTGTCATCCAACATAAGGCTGCTCACTGTGTGGATTTTATATATTTGACCTTTTTGTGGAAGTGGAGATAATAGTGTTCTTTAATGGAACAAGTATATGGGGTTATGCTTGAGAAAGTAAAATAATAAAATAAATGAAACACCTCCGTGAACCTCTCTGTTTTAAGTTGGTGTTTGTTCCACTTCAAATGTCACTGCCACTGTTTATTTTCTTTGATGTTTATGTTGAACTTTTCACACTCTGCTTGTTCTGTCCATGAAATATGAATTATCCACAGTGGTTTAAAGAAATTCTGTGCATTAACTGGCATGTGTGAGTGTTAATAGACAAGCAAAGCCAAACAGGAATACATATGGTCACTGTAATGCCTTTGATTCCTTTTAGTAAGTAATTATGGCACTTAATCAAACTGAGTAATATGTATCTGCAGAATAATGTGTAAAAAAAGTAAAATAAAATTTGTTGCAAACCTTTTGGATCACTGAGCACTGAAAGTCAACTTAATACATGGATGAACATCCAAATATAGTACTTCACTGTGAGAACTGTGTCAGACTTCTGAAGACATCTCTGAGCTTTAGGTTTTATGCAAGTCATTAGCACTTAATGATTATTTGCAAAAAGCTTGGTTATTATTAAAAATAATCCATAAAGTTTTTTTTTTTCACTACCTACACACAAATTTGCAAAAGTAGGAATTAACAAGAGTTACTGATAGAATAACTGGAACAGCACTTGGAAGAGTATGATAAGAATGCCAAAGTATTCCCTGAGTGGGTGGATGGAACAAATAGCTATGGCAGATATGGGCTGAAAAGTCATTTTAAGATTGACACAGGTAAGTGGTACTCGCGCAAGAATGGTGCCGTATCTATTAAGGTGCACAGAGGACTACTGTCTGTCTGTGAGAAGCTCATTAACACCAAGGTCAGTTTCATCAGGGTCCCAAGCTGTCATTATTCTTATATTACAAGCAAGGCTGGAAATAAGGAGGGGCATTGAGAATGCATCTGCAAACCTTAAGATTGGATGCAGGTGCTGAGTTACAAATGCAAAGAGTTCATAAAAGAATATACAAAACAATTCCATGGATACTACTTCCAGATTTTACACAGACACTCAAAGCAAATGTTTTCAAAAAGATTTTTTTAATTCAGAGCAAATAGCAGGTTCTTGTTGAAATGGATATTATGGGATTGTCTATGCCCAATTTTATTGATGAATCTTATAGTTAAAATTTAAGTAGTTTGATAACTACAGTACCCAGTCTATTTGCTCAAACTGTTAAACAACTGTTTCCTGAGGGGTGGTTGGATGAATGAATGATGGGAAACATAACAGACCAAATTGTTATAAAATTGTTTAAACATTTTTATTTTAAATTGAAACAAATTCTTTTAACTAAAAAGAATAATCATTTTAAAATAGAAACTGATATAACTGATTTTATAAACAAAAACAAGAAACTAAATAGCACATGAATATCAATCGATATAGTGAAAATGTAGTACACTGGTATTTGTAGCCCAGTGGCACAATAAAAATATGTCACATAGTTCTAAATTTATACAGATGTAAGGTGCAGTACAGGAATCACCTACTGCCCACTGCTTTGCAGTTGAGATAAGAAAAAGAAAAGACAAGAATGATTTTCTAAAACATTTTTTTATGAAAGTGTGTCTCTTGGAGAATGAGCTCTGCTGTCTCTATAAAACGCTATGAAGGGGGTTGGTTTGAATGTCCATGATGGACCTCATTTCTTTCACTGCCTCAAACCTAAGGGAGATTCTGAAAATAAATCATTGGAAAGATCCTGGATAGTCTTATTTATTCCTGTTCTGACTCATGAGTTTGTGGGGCCTTTTTCTCACATTTAAGTACCAATAGCCCTCAACAATATCAGCTTCCTTTCACAAGATAGCCAGCAATTTCAGGAAATGTTTCCTGAAAGATTTTCAAGAAACTGACCACCAGTTTTCAGCTCCCCAGCTCTGTAGTGTTAGAGAGCAAAGCTGTTATGACTCAAGAGTTTAAAGTTTGAGTTGTGACAAGTAAGCAAAAGTATTGATTAAATATCCTTTCCTCATTCAACTTCAAATACATGAGTACAACTTATTAATTGCCTTAATAAATCTGACTTGTAGGTGCTCAAACACACCATAGACAGTTATTTCAGCAGTAGCAGTTTGCACTAAATGGGGCCATTCCCATTTCTCTCGTGATCTTGGAAAGTGCTGATAAAAAACATAAAGACCCAAGACAATGTAACTACCACCCTTGTGGCCTAACCCTCGCACTCTGCTCAATTGTCAAGAAATAAAAGACAAAGAGCCTCTTGTTACCTTGTCTAAGAGCATGGGTACCGCACAATATGTTTTCAACAGACAGACTCTTAAAAAAAAAAAAAAGAAAGTCACCTCTCTGCATCCCTTTACTCTGTTTGCTCTCTCTCTAAACTGTCATTCAACCTCCTTTCTTCCCATCGTGTTTGAACTGCTGTTGTCATTCTATGGATATTCCCCAACAGTCTGTGCCTACAGGCTGTCGTTCCACTTGTTTATCCCTTTCTCTTTCAATAAGCCATTGTGGGGGACAAATTCAAACTGCAGCTGACATTAGAGCCAAATCTACTTTATTCCAGATTCCAACAGGCATGCAAGACTTTGTTGCTGTCTTACTTTAAATTTAAAAAAGTACAGACACATAAACAGACACAGCCAAGTACCAGTAAACACAAAGTTATGCGAACTTAGTCATCGTGAAACAAAGTAGTATCTTGTCTTACTCTGTCTATTAAGGCCTATAATGCCTTTATGTCTTTATAGGCTAATTTTAGTTAATTTATTAAGTTTAAGTTATTTTGTAGTAAAACTATTATCATCTTAATGCTATGTTTCTTTCATTTGGTCTCCTTCAATTATTGTTGATGTTGAAATTCGCATAAAAGATTGACTGATGTATTTTATGCTGCCAGTTGTGTTTTTATTTTTCAGTTTGTTTCCCAAGACAGAAATACAACAGTCTTGGTAAGTGTTGCAAGATGGCATCAAAAGGGGTTGTTAGTTTAGGGTATATCCCAGAAAATGATACAAAAATTGATACTAATTGTACCATTATAGGCTAGCTAAATTGTATGTTGATACATTTTTCAAATAAATTTCATCTTAAAACAAAAAAAAAGTATAAAAGATTATTAAGATGTTAGTGGCATCTATTTAAAGTGTGCCTCAATTCCTAAACATATAGATATTGATGTGTATAATGATAGTCTCTGTAGTTAATGTTTTATAATATATGATAGCAGAAAGCTACAGTTCTGAGTATCAATCATTCACACCTCAAACTATTTCTAATGATTCCATTATTTTCTGGCACTCTTTTCCAATCCTGCTCCACAGGCATATTCCCAAATGTCACTCTGCTTTTAAATGAAACACCAATTGTTTTTCATGTTTATTCAGAATCTATGGGTCAGTAGCCTCCAACAATATAATCTGCTGTTTCTTCCAAGGACAATTTGGGGGATATCATGAATAAAAATTATCTTTATAATATTAGAGTGAAAGGACCCATGGCAACTATGAATACCATTAAACTCCGATCACAGCCTGTTAGCATCACATTTATATCTCCAGAGTGACAGTATAGTATCTGCATGAGCAACTCCAGAGGCTGGCTATTTACACACTCTTTGTCATTAGATCTTTCATACACTGTTATCGCTTTAGTTTTTTTTATTATTATTTTTTTATTATTATATCCTATTATAGCATTTGAATAACTTTAAGCATTTTATATGCACTTATGCTACAGGAAGGATGCATCCTACTTCAATAGTACATCAAAGAAAAAGTATAAAAAATAAAAATCAAGGGACTATCACTATGTCTTTTCTGTGAACCAAGCTGCATGGAGCAGGCACAGAAATTTACCTGCATTCAATACCCTTGACCTAGAAAATGAAACTTCCCTTTGGAATTGAGAAATTAGTGAAAGAAAATACAGTTATCTGTAGAAAACACGTTAGGTGATCAAAAATAGCATTTTCCTTGAACTTTAGGGTATGAGAATGACTTTACCCATAATATCAGCACATTTCAAGGGATTGCTCTACCTGTCCGGGATCAGGGTGTGTTGTGTTTGTCTGGTGTTCTTCCATGGAGCGGCAGGTTTCCATTTAAGGGGAGGGCTGAGAAGTGCTCATGCACACCTGTGCCAATTCAGCCCCTCAGCAGGAGCATGAGGGGAGCTGGTTGTCAGTCAATCAATGTTAATGTGTCAACAAGTGTCATCTGGGTATTCCTAATGGTTTCTCCCAATGTTTTTCTTAGCTTATGCTAACCCTGTAACTCTGAAGGTTTTCTCCGGAGTTCCCTCCTCGATCCTTTCCTTTGTGACATTGCCTGAGTTAAATGTTCACACTTGTTCAATAACCTCTTGGATTACCTCCTTTATGACCATCAACCTCAAGGCTTCTCGCTTGCTCAAGTCTGCCAACCTAACCTGTACATCTTCCAACACTTTACCTTCTATGTCACACTACATGGACCAACACCCTGGATTTTGCTAATTCTTTCCTGGTTTATATTAAGATCTTCAAAATATCTCATTATGAAGTATTCATTATTACCATCTCTCTTCCTTTCCATCACAGTGATTCCACACAACCACCACCCTTCGTGGACCAAGACATCTTTACCATTTCCCGTTTTACAATAGATCTGATATACCTTTATCAACATCACCTGAGAATTTTCTCACAAACCATGATACTACGTCTGATATCTCCAACGACATGGGTAATATAGGTTCTCACAGCCTAAACATTATTCATACATTGTTGCATTGTGGCATGCCGCTAGGTTAATTTTAGATCAAGAAAAACACATTTCATGTCTGTTGATACGATATGAAGAGCATTATGAAAAAAAGTCTGAGTGACTTGTTTAACCTTGTCATCTTTGCCATCATTGTTTTGCATCCTTTTAATTATGCCTGATTTCATATGATTTATATTCTCTTCTTACAAAACTTTAACTGCGGGATGTTAAAGTTACATCCGCCAGAGGAAGACTAGCGATAAGTGTTGCCAACTCTTGAGAGCAAAACAAGCAAATCTCCCGTTAATAAGTAAAAATATATACATTTATTGAAGAAAAATAAACAATACTACTGAAAGTAAACAGCCAAGTGTCCAGAATATTTATCCACAAGTCAAGGGGGATCATTGATGATGAAAATTGTTTGATGGATACAACACTTCAAGAAATAAATGCACCTTAGGAAATTTTGCATGTTCTTGTTTAGTTTCCACTATTTTCCACGGAAACTCTAAATAAGATTTCATTCTCAGGTTTTTAATAAAGCTATTTTTACATGATCAACATTTTTTGTCACTGACAGAAAGTCTCTTAACTTCCTCCAGGTTCTGTGCTACACTCTGTTTGCTGTCAAAGCACAGATCCAGCAGGTCCACACCTCAGATGGCCTGCTGCACAGATATTAGCTTTTATCTTAATGTCAACAATGGTGTTTAGTTGGGTACCCTTACAGGCATGTTCGCTCATGGAAGTTTTCATGTTTGTTGTGCTATCCTTTTTAGTGTTAATGTTCACAGTTTGTTGTAGCACAATGCGAAGCTCGAGGTCATTTGTGGCAAATATTACCTTGATATTGACAAAGACAAGGGGGATGGCTCATCAGGGAAATAATGGATAGGGAGACCCTGACTAAAAAAACCTGGACATCAGACAAATTCTGGGTTTTGATATGTGTCTCTGCGTATTTCCAAGTCCAAATAAGCAATGTCATGTTCAAAAACATGCATAAAAACTGCAGCATTAAATTTGTAAGGGACTTTTTGAAAAAACAAGCCCAAAGTCGCTTATAATAAGCGGATTTGACAACACTGCTAATGATGTAGAATGACTCAAAATTTTACTTTTTACTATATTTCTAATGATTGGGTAATAATTGGCTTTACATGACTTTTGATCCCTGCATTTATCCCACCTGAGGTTGTTCAAACACTACAATTTACCAAATACTGACATGCAGAAACACACACTCACACCAAGAGCAGCAGGCTACTGTAGTTTACACCATCAGGGGAGCAATTGGGGGATTTGTTGACTAGCTCGAGGGCAGCTCAGCAAGAACTGAGAATGGAGCAGGACAGCACTCATTGCTCACTGCTCTGGTTCACAATTTCCTCTGTCAGTTATGGAAGTAAACCAGCGACCTTCATGTCCCAGACTGCCTTTCTAGTCTCTGTGCCACAGATGTTCCTGTGCTGGTGTGACAGTGGTTGTTGCAGTTAAGGTAATACATAGGTTTTTGTTGTATTACATCATTTTTGTCTTCTGTTATTACAGAAAACTGATTTGATTTAAAACCATGGCACTTTAGAAATGCATAGAATTACTGTGAGCTTGTAAAAATAGACACTTTTTGTCTGCATGACAAAAAGTCATTCAGTAAAAAAAAGTTTAACACTTATTTGTGCACAGATGTTCTTCAACTCAATTATTCTTTCATGTTTGTCTTATGGAGCTACTGTCTGGTCACAGGCTTTACAATCAGGCCTTGAACGTCTTATACCAAAAGCCTATCAGATTTTATAACTGTAAAATTTTACCTAACTTCAGTATTGTAGAAGTGTCCAATTTTATAAATGAGAATTTTTAAAAATTGATCTTCGAATGCCTAGATGGACTTGCAACTACACCATTAATCAATTGTATACAGAAACTGCAAGGCTGAAACAGATCTCCAAGAGCAGCATCAGCGATTATAAAAATCTTTTGTCATAGAACTGATTTTGCTCAAAGTACGTTCTATGTGAAAGGATCCACAATTTGGAACTCACTCCCCGTCAATTTAAAGTCTGTGACCAGATTCAGTTATTTTTAAAAAGAAAAACCAAACTGTCAAAAACAGCACTGTATTCATGCTCAATGTGTGTGACTGTGTATTACTCTGTTTATGTTGTTAATATGATTTCTGTTTTACTTTTTTTTGCCATTCCCCTTCCTAGCAGTACCTTAGTACTGTTTATATTGATTTTTATGTTATATGTTGTGATGTAACAGGTCTCTCTTGCAAATGAGCCAATGAGTCTCAAGATATTATCCTGCATAAAGGATTATAAAAGTCTACTGAGGGACAAGGGCTGCATATTAGCTTATGAAGCACAGATTTCTGCTTTATTTGTTTGTTATTGTGTGTCTGTCTTTATCAAATAAGCTTAAGTAAAATACCCATGTTAAATACACTTAAGGTGAAACTGATGCCTCTCATAATTCTCCAGCTGGTCAATTAGGAAGGTTGCCATATTTAAAGGATTGGACTGACTTTTTTTGGTGCAGTCCCATTCTGTTTAAGATGGTTCAGAATGTGCATAATAACAATAAGTCCATCCACAATGTGCAGCAGAATCAGTATATCTCCATGTTTTACACCAAGCATGAAGGAAATGCTGAAACTTGATTGAAGTTTATTTGTACAAACTTGGCAGGTGTAAAATAAACTTCAGCTAAATTCAAACTAAGGCAAATTACAGATTGTTGGCTAATGAAACAACCTGCATAAAATACTATTTAGCTGAATGTAATTTTAAACACCTATGGTTGTCCTATTTCTTTATAGGGTACAATGCATTTTTTGTTGAAAATATGAAAATGTTCAGCCCAAATGTAATTTTGCATGTATTTTTTTTTCTGTTAACTCTCTATACGCTCAGTATGATTTTCATCTGTTTTCCTTTGAATTTCACTGTGGTCAAGGGGTGTGTGTTGCCGGATATGTTGATATTTGACCATCATAAATGATGCATAATCCTGATTTCAAACCAAGGAGCACTTACTTGTTTGTTTTTGTTTGTTTTGTTTCTCAGTTTAAAATCTCTCATTACATCTGGCGTACAGCACACAACGGTATTTCTAAACGAGTTAAAGATCAAAATGCATAATGGATCCGTTTGCGCAACTAATCTTTTTATTGTTGCTGCTCTGTATTTGCACACTGAGACCTTCAGGCCATGGCTTGGATCTAATATCTCCAGACCTGGGGATATTCTGCCAGACCTCTGGCCAAAAAAGAGATGTCTGATTATCAGAGAGGTTTTGGAATGAATTGAGAACTGCAGAACCAGTGGGGCCAATAGAAGATATAAGCTGGGGTATTATGGGTTAGCTGAGCGGCCCAAGACATCCTAGAGGGATCATAAACTCAGAATGTTTATGTGTGATCACGAAGGCATATGTCTGTGTGTATGCTTCTGTGTTGACTTATTTTTGAAGCCAATGTGACCATTTTCAGGTTTAGTTGCAGTCTTGTGTGACCTGAGGCATACAAACTACTTGAAGCAAGATGTGCTGAAAGAAGTGAAGAAAGGGGGGCACATGGTGTGGCTTGCCATAAAAAGCCAGATGTTTGGCATTTGAGTTACTTTTTGACACTGCACCATGTCAGTTTTGTTGTCATGGGATTTAATATATCAGTGTTTAGCATCATTACCCCTCATATATTCAACAACCTACAAAAGACATTCTGACTTAATCCTACACAAACAGGATCCCACACTTACTTAAAAAAGTCTTATACAATGCAGAATAGCTTTTTGGACTGACTTAACATACATCACTGTATCCCAAAATTAGTAACTGTCTGAAAACGTGAAAAGAGAAATTCTTAACATTCAAAGAATTACACAGGAAATTCAGTTCACAAGCCATCACATTACCTGTTAGAACACATTTTTTCTCTGTCGTTCTTTGGTAACATGTTATAGATTCTTCAAAGACTGTCTCAATCAGCTTGTATTTTGTGACTTCATTTCCAGAAGTTAGTGATGTGAAGGATGCGAGCACAGTCTAGTGAAACCTTCTGCAGTAAAGTGTGCATCCCACCATCCTTTCTGACACTCAACATGATCAGAGGAATGGGGTAATTCAGTTTGACTGAGATTACTTAGTGTATAATGACATCAAAGACATGAGCTTACTCCCATACTTGTTCATCTCCCTCAAGAGTTGGTTTGTAATCATATTTTCAAACATTTTGCCATCAAAATCACAGCTCTTTAGTAAGTAAAGAAACACAGCAGGGAGACAAGAAAGCTGGGTTCAAATTCTTTGGCCAAAAAAGCCTCAGACAGCTAATGCAAAACTATTTTAGGAAACAGAACCATCTTTATGTTGTAAAATTAATAGCACATTTTAAAAACTGTTGAGCTAGTTATTGTGGATGGTTGGGGGGTAAAACTATTTTTACGCATTATAGTTACCAAAGATATGATTGTTGTGCTTGTTAATTCATCTAAGACCTAAACAGTTTCCTTCTCCCACTCTAATAGTCACACCAACTCTTACCCTCCCATCCCCAAACCCAGATTTTTGGTGTGCTAAAAAATCGATTCACATAAAACTCCAAATTCTCTTTTAATACCATTTAGAAATGATTTAAAATGTCCCAAAATCGATCTTAAAAAATGTAACAAATCTTCTGTATGTCAGCCTGCCTATGTGACATCAGAACGTGTAACTTTCCGATCAAAAAGCACAAAACAAGGAGGGAACAACAAAAATGAAAAATTCAATGAGAAATTCTGTCTTTGCTGAAGGCAAACATATGGGCTCATTATGTACTTTACCAAATACTCAGGAAGATCAAACTTAGCATGAGCTTCACAATGTGTAAGGTTCACAAAAATCCTCGAAATCACTGCAAATGCAGAGTCAATACACATCAGTACAAAACTGATGTGTTGTGTGTTTGCTCAGAATTTTGTAATCGTGTTTTATGCACAAATGCGCCACCAATACAGCAATTTTGATATTCCACTTCAACCAGTCCGCTTCCGCTATCTTGTTTTTGTATCTGCATGCAACATGAATGCCGAATGTTTATCCGACAGGGTGAGGAATTCTGTAAATATTTTATGATTCTTCTGTACGTAACTACAAACATTGTCAAATGGCTAAAAACCTCAAGATGGAAATTGCAACACTGTTGTCATGGGGGAGGCTTTCTTCAGAAACATTTTTAGCAAATCAGGGGATGCAGAGAAGGAGTACCATAGTTACAAGAGTAGATTCATTTTTAAAATGTAATAAATGTGACATATTAATGTCTCCATTTGTCCAAAGCACACTGACCTGGCCAGAGCCCTGTAGTGCATAAAGGCCTTCGGAGAGGTTGGATTCCATTCATCTTTCCATCAAATACTTGCAACAAAGACCGCCAAAAGGAAGATATTGGATAAACTCATCAGGAAGACCAGATCTTTTCCTGGGATATCCCTGTGACTCAGAGCACGTGGCGGGAGACAAAAGGATGTTTGCCAAGCTATCATCTCTCCTGGCAAATGTCTGTCACCCCATGCATGACACAGTGATTAGACAGGAACGCTGCTCCTGTGGCAGACTGCTATACCCTGTATGCAGGAAGGAGTGTTATAATAAATTCTTTTACCCAGGAGCTGTCAGACACCAAATTCAACACAGCTCCCATTAAAATGCCTATATAACTAAGGAAACATAAACAGAACAGTGTAGTATGTTTTACCAGTGATGATACACAATTTCTCTTCTTACTTTAATAATTATTATTGTATGCTTTTTCACAATGAACAGTCTGTTGAAGAGTGATATTAATGTTTCAATTTCATATTTTATTAATTTGAAATGCTACTTATTTGTATTATTTTGTTCCTGGACTGAGCACACATTATTGCTCCTTAGATAGCATCCACCTTGTTTGGTAGGTAGAGGTTGCTTTGAAAGTCGCTGACAACTAAAGACTGGATGAGAAATAATTTTAAGATTTGTAATGTGCTATTGTAAGGATGTGACAGATAGACCTGGTATTTGCATATACTGTAGGTCAGCATGGACAGTTCAGGCACATGGATGACCATCAAAAGTTAATTTATCAAAAGTATTTGTATTTGTAACATGTATTTGCAAATTAGTCACCATAAGCAGACAATAAAAGGGGAATAATGAGATACCTCGCATGTTTGTTCTGCCGTGGTATTTATCGATCCAACTGTTATAAGCATGTTACTTTGTTGAGGAAGTATGTATATGCACTACTGTTGAAAAACCAAGATAGAAAGGTGCTTTAAAGTGGACATTGAAAATCATCAGTTCAATTTACTAAAGCCAAATAAGAGATAATATTGTTTAGGAACAACAGAGAAATAGTTTATGCTACAGCTCTGGTCCATCACTATCCTTCCTTATGGAAGCAGAAAATGGCCCGAGACCATTGATTTCCACTGTTTTTAGCCATTTAGATAAGCTACGCCCTCTAGAGGGTGTTCTCCTGTGGTGTCATTTTTGTACCCTTACATGTGTATATATGTGCTTGAGGATGCAAGCAGCTAAAAGAGACAGAGGAAAACACAGAATCATTTATCCATAACATAACCCAGATACATTATTACACCCTTATGCAAAATTTTTCTCAATGTTTTTTTTTTTTTACATTTTTTTATATATTTTTTTTACTAAAGACGGTAGCAATTACCATTGCAATAAGTCAAACAAACACACACTAAAAACACTGCTATATCTGAGTATCTGAGATAAGATGACGTTTTGAGTCTTAAATTTCTACTGATAAAATCTTAACCATAACGCCATAGTGTTTTAAATAACCATATCGCAACCAATGCATTACAAACATTATCACAAACATTACCTGGTAGAACTATTTTTTTTTGTTTGTTTATATTATTATAAAACAGTCCTGGTAGTTTCCCTGTATTGACAAGCGAGCTACTTTTTCCTCATTCCAAAGAGAGAAAAAAAAACTGTGTGTGCTGAACTAGATACACAGGATAAAATCAGATCACAATGGCCTTGATGTCTAACTCAGGGATTTAGTGAAGAGAACCAAGGGACAGGATAAGAGAGGCCACTGACAGCTTGTACCCTTGATGGCCAAATCCCAACCCCTGTTGTCCTTCCAAGTTAGGGAGCATTTCCAGCTGACAGACACTGTGCTGTGTATTGGCCGTGTCTGGCACACAGATTGTTGTATCCTTGTAATCCCTCAGCTATTTATACAGATCTTATTTTTTTTATGGTTAAACTCTTAAAAAATAGATTTTGGGTAATACTCTTTATTTTTCTTTGTTGAACTGCTTTCAGTCATTTTCATTTCTTCTCAGGGACATGCTCTGTCTTTTTGTATTAAGCTGTGCCTAGTATTGCAGAATTTTGGATCCTTAAACCATTTATTTTAAATTTCAAATGACTTTATTTTTAACTGACTTAATAGGGTTAGGGTTATTAGTGCAGCCCACTGTTGCATACATATTACATTTAATAAGTACATATATATTTTATTAATGTTTCACTCCACTTTCATCCATTATTGTATCCTCCACTTTACAAATCTACTTCAAACTGCAAATCCACTTTGAGCCTCTTGACTTCGACCAGTCAAGAGGCTCACGAGCCCAATGTTCTTAAATAAATAAAATCCCAATCATCACTGATAATTCAAACAATGATGGTTTGTCAAACTTCTTTGCTAGCTTAACTTGTATCCCAATGTGTGTTCCTAATTTCTTGTAGACATGATAAGAAATGAATAACCTTGTACCTATAGTTTTCCTATGACTGAACCTCATTTTGCGCAGTGGAATATTTCTGGACACTCATGTCTGTAATGCATACGTTACAGATATAACCAGAAAGAGTAAATATACCTCTCACTTACAATGAACACATGGCATCTATCACACCTGCGGTTGTAGCTAGACAGTGGCAGCTGAGAAAGTGGAGAAAGCCACTCAGTCCATGCTGGTCCAGACTCTCTGTAGGAAGCAAAGTGTAGAACAAGGGTCTGACTTTTACCAAGATAGTTTACTACAAGTAAAATGTTGAAAATGCTAAATAAGTTACCAAGACTTTTTTTAATTTTTTGGACAAAAAACAATGTTTTAAAATTTGTTACAGATTTGGAAATGGTTTAAATGTAGTTTTTGACATTTCTCAACCCGGAATTAAAGTAGAATGTTGATAATGACGTAGATCAATTCTGCAAACCCACCTTTACACAAGATATTTTTTCCTGCTTCCTTGCAATCCAAGGATACCATTTTAATTATAATAACAACTATTCTCTATGGATTCCATCACAACATTGCCATAAACCTTTTATTGACTGTCAATAAAAGCTTTTTCTTTTTTCATTCTGATGCCTTATTTGGGTCATTATGAAGTGGTCCAAAAGGCCTTGTTAAATCATAAAATATTCTTGTGTGGGTGTGATGGGGTCTTCGCATGTAGCTTAGCAGTATTGAAATCTGTGCTTCAGGATTTGGGAGAGCTGTACTGTGTTCACATTCAGCTGAAGCACTGGCCAAAATCTCCACATCCTCTACAGTGGGGATTTACGGTCCATCTGTGACCACACAATGCTATAAGTGTCTCATGAGCCATAGCTGTTTGGACTCGAGGTTTCATTGATGTTTTTTGTTTTAATCATTTATTTTTTGTTTATTTGCTCTCATACTGACATTTTAGTTTATTCTTTGCATTAATTCATTTATTCTAATAGTTTGTTGTTTCAATATATTTTTTTAGATAAGTGTTCCTTTTTGTTTATTGTTTATATTTGTTTCAGATTCTACCCCTTTCATAGTCTCTGTTTCTTCTGCTTTGTTTAGTTTCCTTCCTTCCTTTCTTATGCCAGCCAGCCTGCTTTTCAGCACAGCTGCTCTCAGTCAGCTCATTCTCCTGTGTCTGCACTGTAACTCAGCTGCTTTCCATTCTCATCTGATTAGTTACTCTGGATCTTCGCCACTCGCTCCTGGGACTGTGTTTAAGCTTTGTGTACTATAGGAAAATATAAACAACAATTTAAACACTGGACTTCAGGAATCATACATCTCTTTGGAAAAGCATTATAATGGACAATTCAAATTTAAAAATACTTTAAATTATTCCCATTTAATTTCCTAGTGTGAAATTATATATACATATAATAATAGAAAGGGGTCAACTGTGAGATTGGGTACACAGAGAGGGTTATCGAGGCTGATCCTCTCTAAGTCCAGGAATTGTACAGGTCAAGGCTGAGGAAGAGGGCATTTAATGTCTCTGCAGACCTCACACATGCTAGACACAAACTATTTAGACTTTAACTTTTAGGTCGGTGTAACGGAGTGCTTTTTCCAAAATCCAGTCACCACAGGCAGTTCTTTCCCAAAGTACTGTCTCTGATGAACACTGGAGTAGTCAGCTATTCTTCTGTGAAACAAAATAAGCTTATTGCAATTAAAGTTATACTAAAATGTTTTTTAAGCCAGGAACTTTATCAGCAAATGAGACATATTTTTAAAAAATATTATACACAGATGAAAGTTTTTAAAAGGCTTTATTTGTATTAATTATGAGAGTTTTTTTTATTTACAGATAAAGGAAACATGACATTTAAAATTAGAATATTAAATCAGTCCCAAAAATGTATATTTTATAATTCAGAAATGTGGGTTTAATAGAAAGTATGTTTCACGTCTGATTAAAGGTTTTCATGATACTTTTAATTTGACAAACGAGCCTCATCTGAACATACATTTTAATTTATTGAATATGACTGTATATGCTAAATATTTGTTTTATTTTATTTACACTACATTTCTACATTTATATCTGTCCAGAGTGAACTCATTAAACAGTAGTCAAATTCCTTGTTTGTGTGCAGAATTTTGACCTATAAATCTGATTCTCGTCGTATTCATTGATTACAGGATTAGTAGTTCAACCTCTACACAAGCAATCACATACCTGGTGCATTATACATCAGACTTCATTTTCCCCTTGTAATGCAACAATAAACTTGAATAAAGAGGTGCAACCTGATTAAATAAATAACGTGCTCTAATTTTCTTCGGAGTCACATTCTGTGGTGCACATGTAATTGGATCTGTGCCGTTGCTCTCACTTCCATGTTTTCCCTTTTCTGCTCAGAGCCATGTTCACCTACTAGATAATAGACTGAGTGTTGTGCAATTCCTCTAGAATGCTTGCCTGACAAACAAGTGTTGCAAACCCTCTGGGCTGAAAGGTGAAAATGAATAAGTAACTAGAAGGAGAACGTGATCAAATTTGAATGTCTGACTTAAGCATTTGTCATTAAAGTCCATTACAAGTTCATAAAACACTGCAGAAAGTATTGTGTCATGACCTCTAAATTTATGCAGTCGATGTCAAATACTTTAGACTTACTAGTATCTTTCAAGACAAGGACTTTATACCACCTGTGCTAATGAGTGCTGTTATACTTTATACTATTCCTGTCCCATCTCAAAACACTTCAAATTGCTTTGAGATGGTTGCTGGGCAGCAGATCCATCGATTGACACTTTTTCCTGCTAATATTTATTCCCTGGATAACAAGATGGAATGTGTATAGCTGCAAGTGCACCAGCAACACGTACATTTGCAAATGAGAAACCGTTGCATTTTTGGCTGTCTCCAAAGCAACATATACGAATAAAACTCAACATACAAGCAGTGCTAGCTCATTCCATCGTGTTGGAAAAGCTCGTATTATTGACGTTTCCTCAAATAATTGTAGATGATTGTAGTCCAATGGATCTGAAGAAACCTCTGAGTGACTATTCTCCTGTTGTGTTACTGTCTCTGGTGACAGGGGTGATCAGGACTGTCCATTATGTACTTTATTTTGTTTTGTATCCTTCTATAGACAATCGTCTGTATATGCTCCAGAAGCAGTCCACTAAAAACCACCTTGTTCATCAGCTTGTTGAGAAGAAAAAACATTTTTCCGAACTGACATATAATACATCTGCAACACCTTGCTCCAAACCCTGGAGGACCTATGCTTGCTCAAGAAATACAGTCCATTCTGGTAAACATCATCTCATTGCTGTTCCATCTCCAGTCTAGTTTCTTGTCCATGTGGACATGGAGGCATTTATTCTCCACCACCACTTCCACTTTTTCGTGTCAGAAAGCGGCTCACCAGGCCTCAGTATTCAAGCTCTTCTCCCTCTGATTCATACAACGTCGGCAGATTCATCAGTTTATTTTTGGAGTACAAAATATAAAAAGGAATTTATTTGCTGCACTGGTAGCACATCTGATTTTAACACTTACCAGACGAGATGTCTCAGTGAATCAATAGAGTCTATTGTAACACAGCTTGCACAAGCAAACATGTCAGATGAGAACATACTGCAGAGATTTATTTATCTTATAATGAATTAGAGTCAAACAAATAGACATGACTGGAAACAACACAGATGATCATTTTATTCTGTTATACCTTTACATTATTTTTCCCAGTGGAAGTGTACATTTTGTTTTGTCATTTTGAGGTTATGCCAAAGTCTAACCACTTGTAATCCAATTAACAGTTAACAGTTGTAATGATGCCAGCAGCACATGTAGTTATCGTCAAAGTGGATTATGATACATCAATAAATGAAATGAAAATGTTTAGTTAAAAAAGGTACTTGGCCATTAATTTCAAAAGCATTAATGCTCCTTGTACGCTCACTTGTGGTAAAGTTACAGAAGTATTTCCAAGTGATTTTTTTTTAAATGTCAGTCAAAAATAGTGTTAAGCAATCAGTGAAATTACTCAATATTAATTGAAAATACACTAAGACAATAATTCTGACACCCACCATATAAGTTATTGTTTTTGCATTACATCAAAGTTATTCTTTTAAATTGCATTTTAAAATGATCTTGAGGACTGCTCATATCGTGAATACACACATTTTGTCTTTACAAACGCAAGACTCATCAAACTTAACAAGAACAAAACCATGCATTTCCTCTGTCAGTGATATTTTTTTACTGCAAATATTCTTTCACCACTGCATGGGAAAATAACATGTAACCAACAATTCTCCTATGTGTCAATGATAATTAACATGATAAAACATGTTTCGCAATGTAATTGGATTGTTGTACATTACACCCACTTTCTTCTCTTTTGCTCTAATCATTTTCTAAAATGTTCCTTGAAACATAACTAATCAAATTTTGTAAATTATGTCACTTAATAGCTCCACTAATCCTCCCTCCCTTTTTAAGCTCAACACTGCCTTTACTCTGTGAGCTCGCCTGGCCCCTTCCACCCTTTTTTCCTAAACCACTTGTTCGCTTCAGGTCTCTATAGTTCATACAGCTAATGTGACATTTATCTGTAATTAAACCCTTACATATTTTAATAGAAAATTATATCCCTTAAGGTCTTCCTGTCATTTGCATGGGCAGGTCTGATGCTAATCATATCCTCGAAAAACATTCTCGATGACACAGGCTGTCATCCCAAATTACCAGGCGCAAAATCTCTATCAGGGGACTGACCTTCCGGAGCCCTGCTGTAACCTGGGCGGCATATGTGAAGGAGTGTCCTGCATACATGTGTTTTTTGTTTTTTTATGCTAATTTTATAATGCTTGTATTTGATATACAGGTGCATGTTTTTCAGTAGTTCAGCTTAAAGTGAAGGGTTATGATTATGAGTCAACAAATATAAACGCAAAAATCGATTTCTATTAATGCAATCCTACACAAGAATAATAAGATTAAATTAAGACTGTCATCCTACTGAAAAGTACAGTATGTACAGCACATGTTTAAGGATGACCTTAATGGGATTGTGTAGATAACTTCTAATAAAGTTTTCAATATGGCAAAACATTTTTATATTATATAATTTGAATATATAATTTTTATTGCCCAGTTGCACAAACATGCACACCAATATATAATGTGGTTGTTCCATTTTCTTTATGTTTCCTGAAAATTAAAACTTCTGTTGCTTATTGCATCACATTTTACATAAATAAAGTTCATGCTTGATTATTAAAACTATTCCTGAACTAGTAACTCTTTTTTTTTTTTTTTTTTTTAACAGAGATCTTTTTGTATGTATACCTCCATTTATTTTATTTATGTATTTTATATCTTCAACAAAGTGCTATATATCCATCCTGTTTTCAATCTCTCTTCTTCCTCATCAGGGGAACTCTTTGCTCAGGAACGAGATTAGATGAGTAGGTTGTTGAGTGTGGCAGATTGGGAGTAAAATGTGAGACAAAGCAATTGCATTTCATATTGAATTGGGATTAAGGGACAACACGGACTCCCCTGCACACCTCTCATCCTTTGGACTTCCTGCAGAGACTGCTGAAAGCCAGAAGACAGCAGAAAGGCCATATCACTTATACCGATAACCTCACAAGTTACAGAGTCAGTCTTTTATATATTTGGTTGATTCATGTTTCACAAATACATTTCTTTATCAGTGAAATTAAGATATAGGGAAATAAAGCTATCAGTGTAATAAAACGCCAGGCAGGTTTTCAAAATTTTATGTCACTTGACTGCTTTAAAAATCAGTTTTACTCTGCCAAAAACACCTCTGCCAAAAATGCATAAACTTTTCTAAACCTCCATAGAGACAGAAAAAGATGTAAACTTTGTTGCCCACTCAGATTGCAATTTTCTCTTTAATACAGTTTGCCACATGCTTGATGGTCTCCACTTTAGAAAACCTGATACCTTTGGTCTAAAAGTGGAAAGCAAAGTAGGGTTTTACAAATAACTAGAAGCTAAAATGTACATAAAAGATCCCAGTGTGTACTTATTTCATTTAAAAAACAATTATTGCCTATTTAAATCAAAGCTAATGTTTTTTTCACATGAATTGATTTGCATAGTTTCTCATTGGTCTTGATCAATATAGAGAACCTCATAGTGCTCCCCAATGTGTTCTCTTAGCAAGCATCTGTTAAATCTGTGTAGTTGTAAGGTTTGTTTCACATCATTTAGCAGCATAACTTCTCACTCATCTAGAGAAAGGACAACACATGGTTTGGAAGACATTGCCTCAAGTAATTTTCATGCAGATGTTAATTTTGTCATTGGGCACCAAAACTAAAGCCATTTCAATGCCACCAAAACACAGTCAGTTCTTCATATTCAGGGTCACCACATGTGTGGTGACATGACCCTCCTAGTAAAACTTCACACTGTTCACTCTTACCCTTTCTATACAAAATGTTTCCACGGTTTTAGTTTTTCAGGGGGAAAAAAAAGTAGGACAGAATGTCCGACCTCTATTGCACTGCAAGAACTCCAGTTGGGTTTCCTGCAGCACAGCTGTGCTTCTACTTTTTGGATCACAAATGTCACAGGCCGTGAGAAACTGACAAAGAGAGAAATATGAAAACCTTTGTCAATTTGTCGTGACATCAGAACTTACATATTCTCTCCAGTTTACATAGCATGTACATGATTGATCCACAGCAACTTGTTTAGCCAGATAAGTGCTCTGGAGTCAGATGTAGTGAGAAAGCCCATTTTATCCTAATTCTTAAATGACTTGGATAGGTGTCACTGACAAAAAAAAAAAAAGACTATCACATCCTTATAAATATCTCATTAATTAAATCCTCTAAACAAGTGTTTGATTGAATTTTTCCTGAAACGTTTGCTGATTTCCATTTATGACAAAAACTATTTGCTTGAATCTGTCATTTATGTTTTTCAACCTCATGTTTGTTGTTACAATCCAATATCCTTATCTTGGTTGAGACCTAATAGCACCTCAGAATAAGGAAGAGAAAAAGGTTAAGATTAACTGAGTTTTGATCTCTACTTTAAATCATTGACACAAAACAATCAGTATGTTCAATTACAAACAGAGAGTCACCCGCTGTCCCAGCACTGAGCCTCACTCATGGTAACTATTTTGTATTTGTCATTTAGATTAGTTCACCTGTTCCTTGATACCTGGCTATGGCCAGTTCAAGAAACTACTCACATTTCTTTTGAAGATTCTGGAAACTCTACCAAACTATGCAACAACATACAATTTGAAAATAATATCATAAACACAGAAATAGCATTCTTTTCTGTGCTGATGTGTTATGCTGTGTCATACAAAGCAAAGTGCAAACTTAAAAGAAAAAAAAATAATGCAAGAAACAATAGTTGTTGATTACAACTTATTCTACTAATTAGAAACTGTGCACATTATAAGCTTATGTATGCTTAATTTCCTTTTTATAGTTATTTTTCTTGAACTGGTCAGGGACAGCCAAAGGCCTGAGGTGGTCTCGGAGCAATGTAATGCTTTGATAGGTTGAGTCAGCTCACTAAACTAGAAAGAATTGGTTCAACTTAGAGTTTAGACACTTTGGCATGCATAGTGGCCTGAGATCAGACCACCAACTGTGAGTAATGAAAATCTGCTCGGCTGCCTAAGCCACAGCTGTCTGGAAACACTTTTCCATCACTCCTGACTCTGATCCTCCCTCTCCTCTCAGAGGTCTTGTTGACCTTATTATAAACATTTTGACCTTTTCACTTGCTGGCCTCTCTGGTTATGGACAAGGGCACATTACAGGTAAGTGATCAGTTGAACAGAATGGCTGACAAGGCCTCAGATGGACAGGACAGTGGGTGGTAGAGTGTAGTGTGTGGGGTTTGGGGCTTAAAAGGCTTTTGAATGTCAGAGATGAGGGCATCAACAAGGAAAAAAAAGTTGGAAACATAGATGAGTCAAGGCTCCCCTGCATGCTGTTCTGTGTCCAGATGACCCTTCTCACTTCTTCGCAGCAGAAGGGTGGGCCTGCCAGCAACTCAGTCCATCATGCTGACTCCAGCAGCAGAGCAACATCTGTTCATTAGCCTTGACAGATGAAAGAGAGCCCTGAAAAGATGAGGAAAAACAGATGAGTACAAACCCAACATCATATATCCCCTGTACATTTGTGTGGACCTCACATTAAGGCCGCTGCCTGGGTGTGCTTCCATTCTCATGTACATTTGAGCCGCACTGCAGACGGCGAAGATCTGTAGTGAGAAAGGGAATTGTGAGCGGTAATGGAGGCGTTTGCCTCATCCGTCACGCTTCTTTCAGCTCTATTGTGCGTTGTTGAAGGTCTTTCTCTCCATTACGTTGTTTTTTTTCCCTTTGCCTCAATCTCTGAAATGTCACAGAACTATGAGTGCAATGCATTCACATGGATGAGAACCAATAAATAAAGTAGCATACATTAACCTCCCCCACTCCCCTTCCAACAAACTCGTCCTTACAACATGCACCCAGGTGTTTGCATTTGACAAAAAGAAGCAAAAGCAAGCCTCCACTGAACCAGATGTGCTTCAGTGAATATATTGTAATTATTTGAATTTCGAAATAAAGCACAGCATAAAAATGGCAATTGACAAATAAACCAAAACAACAAAAAAAAACAGCTGGATTCAACCACAAATGCTACAGCTGATCGTCTTCTTGTAAGCACATTTGAGATGCTTGTGGAGTAGGTACACATCAGGATACAGTCATTAAAAGTAGCATCGAGTGGAAGAATTTTATATTTTATCACACTAGGAAGCAGGTCACGCTGCCCCCGTCTTCTTTGTAGCTATGAAGATGGATTAGTCAGCAAGCACAGGACTGAGACAGCAAAGAAAATTAAGTCATCACTGTAACTACGTGAAGTTCCGACACAACACTGAGTCCACTCCTGTCCTCTCCTTATCTCTCCCTTTCCAGCAATGCTGGTGGGTGTGTGCCTTGTTTGCCAGACAAGCTATTTCTGCAGAAGACAGGTGTAGCAACATATTTTGTGTTCTGCATGCATGCTTGGCATTTGTTAGGGATTGATAAGAATTTATCTCCAAAGGAGCAAAATGAAGTCATGAGCTGAATCAAACACAATAATGTTTTTGCTTAAGAATTTAATATTGAATTCTGTTACATTTAGTCATACTAATAATAATATATTAGGCAGTTTTATCTACCACTTTTAGATAGTAAATGAATATCTATTAATTAGATACAGTGCAATCAATTTTTTAGGTCTGTGTACCAATTGTTCAATATGTATTTATTTTTTTAATTGCAAATCAAACATTTAAAAAGGATTTCATTTTCAGTTTATTTTCACATTAGATAAAAAAAGAAACTCAGAGATGCATTTAACATTTGTGATAATATTTAGTATGCACAGTGTGCATACTTTTATTGGGATTTCCATTTGTATTTTTAGCTTTGCAAGCATTTTTTTATACAAGTGAACAAAAATGTAACAATCTATGTTCCTGAAAAATAGACTGGTTTGGTTTAGAAAGTCAGTGAGAACTGAAAAAAGCTTCTGCCATTTTCTAATATCTAGAACATTTTGTTTATTTTAATCAATGCAGTTCATGTCTTGTTTTGCTTTTATTTTACTGGTTTTTAAAAACATTTATTTTTGGATAAAAATAAGGATTCATCACTGGTTTATTGTTGATATTTCACAAGAAGCTAATAATTGCTTTCAACAAATAAGCAATTTCCCCTTGGCGATCAATAAAGCATATTCTATTCTACTTACAAATGAAGAAAGAAAGATAAAAAATCCAAATGAAGTTTCAAATGGACATTCCTGAATTTGACAGTTAATCAGTTATTGCTATATCCAAAATACTGACAGAAAGTGTCACAATACCAAATCGGCAATGTCAGATTTTACCAAGCAAGATGAATTGCATCACTTTCATTCCCCCTTCAATGCCTGTTCCTGCAATATGTACATTGGGTGCGCAGGTATTATCTCATGGGGAAAGTGTGTTGCCAAGCACACGAATTGCCAAGGACAGCTGAGAGCCAAACTATTTAGATCAAAGCTACTGAGGATACAAAGCCCTGCAGTAGATACTGACTGACAAAGTTCCTTCATTGGTGCGAGATCAGCTTGGCATGTTTGTACATTTAATTTTGTCGCTGACAGGTCTAGCTGTCAGCAATGCTATGAGGCGAGAACAGTGGGTCAAAGGTGCAAAAGCTTGAGTTGGAGCATGGAATTGCAGATGTGCATTTTACTTAAATGTAAAGAACACACTGTAGTATCCCTTACACTATCAGACATGTAGCACAGAATGTCATTCTTGAATATATGGGTAACCCCAATAACGGAATGAAGTCCATACTCTGCAGTGGACGCAGGAGCAATCAGATATTGTTACAACTGGCTTGTAGAGAGTGATGGTGAACAGACATCCTTATCAGGCCTAAAGAACACAACTAAGAGATCAGCAATAAACTTGCACCAAGATTATGACTGTAAAATAATAAATCCCAAGCATCACATATCTCACAGAGAACGGCTTCATATTCCAAATAAAAGAAAGTATGGCACAGCTGCAAAGCTAACAAGACATGCTGTACAGTTAAAGTAGAGCATTAATCAGAGGGGTAGCCAAGGGGACAATGGAAACCATGGAAGAGCCGTGGAGAGCCACAACTCAGATGAGCACAAGCAATGTAGAGGACAGGGCAAGCGTATAGCAGCAAGCATTTTTCAGATGTAGACTACATTACCCTGAGGCTGTAGTCCAGCTGGACAACAATTCTAAACATGCAGTTACAATGGAATGATGATTAAAGAACATGTTTAAAGTTTTAAAAGAAAAATCTCTGTGGAGAACACTGAAGTTTATGGTTGCACCATGACAAAAAAGTGACTCTTACTGGTTGTTTTTGGACGGGAGTGCGGTATGACTTCAGCTGGTAATAATAGTACGGAAGAGGTGGAGAAGATCAATCTTGTCATAGATTATCTGTCTCATAAAATACTGTCAAGATGTGGTGACAGTTTTAACAAATATGTAAAAAATATGTTATAATAATGATGAATAAACTGCTAAAATAACCAATATCTAGTAAGAGTTATCATGTTGCAGTTCGGAGCGTTGTTGATTTATGTTGCCCCTTTTGCCCTTTGTGACCCTACCTGTCCTCACCATCAGAATCCATTTGTAAGGTTTGTGTCTGATACAAAAGCGCTGGGCAGCCAAAGAATATTTTTCACTGATTCGAGAGTATGCAATTTGCAAGTTTGAGATAACACATTTCATGACATTGTTTTGTAAAATTAATTGCAATTTTATATTACAGTAAAGATTTTCATTATTTTTACTTGTCTTTGATTTACAACTTGAAGCCTACTTTTTGAAATTCTCTACTGGTTAATATGATTAGTACAAATGACCAGGTTACTGGTGTTAATTTAGGTAAAATAAACAACTGTCTTTCTGTCTAATTATTCTGTATATGACCAAACAGTAAAAAGTTACTTTTCAACGTAATAGATCACACGTTTCAAACTCAAGGACCCCAGGCCAAATTCTATATATGTGGTCCTCAAGACTCTAGTGGGCTACATATATAGAACTTTACGACATTACAGTTGTGTTTAAATATTATTTTATCAGTCAAATCAAATCAGCTTTTATTTCTAAAGTGCCAAATTACATCAGTGTAAAAATATGTTCAATATTAATTAATGCATTTTAAGAAATACTCATTGAATACAGAGAAGACAATAATATTTTAACAGTTTAATAGGTACTTTTATTAATACATTTTTCCACAATTGGCTGTCAGAGGACATTCATAATGTTAATGTCGACCGACAGTTTGACATCCCTGTCACTGCAATGACTGCAGTAATTAAGTTAAGACTGGTCCAATACTTAGTTGAATCTCTGGATTTTCTAGTTTATCAGATGTCTATGTTTTTTTCAACTTGTAAGGGTGACAATGCTTAAGCTCTATTCAGAAAAGTAAGGACCGCTTTCTAAGAAGTACTTTTGAAACTACCAACTTAGGTTAATAAAGATTTTCAACTAAGTTTAAATAAATAGCTGTGGGGCTTTCATTTTAATTATGGACTGATTGAACTGCATTCCCCACAATTCATTGCATTGGCGAGTGAGTTCCTATCTATCCACAGATAGGAACTCACTCTGACAATAAAGCCCCCAGCTGGGCAGATAAGGATTTTGGGCTTTTGGGGTTTGGTTCTAACAGACACATGCTTTGTGGACCACTTTTTCCTCTAACCTGCTGGCCGGGAAAGTGTACTTTTGAAAAACCTCCAAAGTGTTACCTGGAAAAATTGTATTTATATTTTATTTATATGCTGTTGGATTAACCAGTTTTCTTATTTCTGGCATGGTCAAAATTAAGACATGCAAAAATCTTCTGGAGGTAGACTGCAGAAGCTCTGAAACAGATTCTGCAGCAGTCGACAAAAAGATGTCCCTGCACTTTTTAAACTAACGGTACCTTAAATTTTGTCTGACAACGTTATCAAACAACAGACATCTGTGAACTTGAACTATCATCTCAGATGTATACTCTGAACTTGTACTTGTTTAATTTCCCACTAAGGGAATTCTAATTTATCCAGTACTAAATCCATCTTGTAGATCTGCTCACAGCAGCAGGCAAACAAACTTCAAGTGCTTTATCACCGCCCTCTGAGCCAGCAATGAAGGACGGAAAACAATATGAAATTATAATGACTTGTATATGCTGACAGTGAATAAGGTACAGCTGGATGTTTTGACTTTGTCTCCTTTTGATTGGTGTATAACTTCTGCCCTCATTTTTATTAATTTACAATTTCTTTCACATCAGCAATGTTTCATATTGACTGTAGTTTAAACAATTGTAAGAACTCTTTAAATTATGACAAATAAGGGAAAAAGTAATGTTAGACTCCAATGGAATTCATCCATAGCTATACAAAAAAACTATTGTTCTGTAATTAGAACAGCAAAGTAAGATCTTGGGGTGTTACAGTATATTGTGGTAATTAACTTTCTTGCTGAGACTTTGTTTCATGTTCTTCTAAATCTGTTCAGTCTTTTGTGAAGCACTGTGGCATGTGTATGCCCTCCCAGCAGGTGGTCATGTGTCCTGCTTCTGTTATCTCAGTAGTTATTCATGGCAGCAGGTGCTCTCTCTGACATTTGTGGGGTGGGTCTTCAGCCTTTGTCTTCAAAGCCCTGTGGGTGTGCAGTAACCGTGACTTCAGTGCACCTGATTCCCTGTACAGCATATGCATTGGTCCATTAGTCTTCCACCTTCCGCTTGGTAGCAATGCACCAGTGCAGGACACTTATGCAAATGTTTAACGATTAGGATGCAGAGAGGTTTGGGATATTCCTTTGCATTTTCATATGAAAGAAAGTTTCTGGAACAACAATTTAACATCAGAGTGCTAAATTAATGTAATTTATCCTTTGATGTTTATGCTTAACATTCCTCGGAGGCAAAATGGGCATCGGAGGAAGAAGTGACTGTTAAGCTTATCCTACCACCTAGGATAATAAGATATGATGATCTAAAAAAAAACAGCTTTTTATATATATATATATATATATATATATATATATATATATATATATATATATATATATATAGTAAGGGCGAACCAACCACAC
>CAEFZY010042504.1:0-33603 GCA_903066815.1 Brachyrhaphis roseni
TAGATAGATAGATAGATAGATAGATAGATAGATAGATAGATAGATAGATAGATAGATAGATAGATAGATAGATAGATTGATAGATAGATAGATCGATAGATTGATTGATTGATTGATTGATTGATTGATTGATTGATTGGTGGAGTCACTTCTCTACATCAATCCTGTGGAAACGCCAGTCACGACCATCACTCTGCATCCTGTCCTCACAGCACATTTCCGTGAACTAGTCCCCGCTAGTGGGGTTGACAAAAGGCAAAACAACAAAACTGGCTGAAATGCAAAGAAACACAATAAATAATTAAGAAAATAAATAAATATATAAGTAAATCTCCTGTGAATGTTTTTGAGTGTTGGAATTATTTTATCGACATCTTCATAGTTTGCTCACTTTATTCTAACTTTAAGTCCACGATATTGCCAACGTTTTGTGAACAAATGGTTTCGTGAAGTAAAAGTGCACAATTAAGAAATGTATGACACTGAAGCATAATGTTTGGCAAAATAAAATATTTTATTTTACAATCAATAAATCTAAAAAGAAGAGGACGAAAAAAAGCACAGTTCATGGAGTAAAAGCAACAATTGGTTTAAAGTGCTCCACACAGGGGCTGTCATGTACTTAATAAAAGGTAAAACAATTTATTTATTTTTAGCTTTTTGCAGCTTTTAGTTTTGTCTTTTTGCTGATCAGTATTGAACTGGGCCACAAATTGTCCCACAATATGAAAGAAAAAAAATGGTAGAAACCTATCTGACTGTGTTAAATGTGACCAAACTAAGGAACATATAAAAAGAAAAATGGATTTGATTCCCATTGTCTATCATCAAACTGGCCCTTTTTAAATATCAGTTATAAACTTCTGCTTCGTCCTGTTACAACCACAAACTCAAATGTATGGGATTTAGAGGAAGGAAAATGGTGCATGGTTTTAAATATTTTTCATAAAACTCAAAAGTGTGATGTGGATTTATTTAAACAAACTTGAACAAGCTCAAATGCATCCCACTATATACTATGAAAATGACAAATGTATGGCATAACTGCAAATTACATTAAGGGCAAGGGCTTTTACCTTATGGCAAGGAGAGCGTTAAAGAGAGGGGCAGCCAGGAAGGCCAGGTTGAATTGCTTAGAAGATGGATAGAGGGCAGTCTGAAAAGGAAAGCTGATGAAGGCTGCAAAAGACTTGCTTTGGAGTTTCACATTGCAGCGGGACCATGACCCAAAGCATACGGCCTGGAATAAATTCCACATATAAAAAAGTTCTGATAAAAGCATTAAACGCAATAAGTGGTTTAAAATGGCCCAGTAATGTTCAGGGCTAAATTAAAGTGTGGCAAGAATTTAAAAGAATTTTGCAAGTATAAGCTCCTCATTCAAGCTCGTGTTAATTTTCAAAAATGAACATGGGATTCAAACTATGGACGTGAAGAAAGCTGAAAACAATTGCACACTTTTAAGATGTTTTGTGATAAAAAAAGAAAAGAAAGAAAGATCAAAACCATCCATTATTTTCCTTCCTGTTCCCCGTTTCTGCTGCTTTTTCTATCACATGTAATCCCAATACATTACATTATAGTTTCTGGTTGTGATGTTTTTTCATTCGAGGGCTGTAAAAACAGTTGAACGAGAATGTGTCTATTTGTTAAATTAAGATCACTGAATTTCAATTCACTTGGATTTTATGATGTTGAGTCTTTATACGTTTTCTCTGGAGGGATCGTTGCTGCAAAGTTAATGACTCCGTGCATTCATCTCGGTTTCCGAAAATGGAAAAGTATCGTCCAGCAGGCCTTATACAATCCATTTGACTGCATTGTATTATAAATAGGATCAAACTGGAATGTATACAGTTAAATTTAAATCTGCCCATGTTATTGAATTGATTTCATCATACATTTCTCTACATAACGTGAAGTACTTTTCTTGTACAGCATCTTGATGCAATATTTAGTGTAAGTCAGTGCTAAAATAATAATTAAAAAAAACTAAATAGAACTGAATTTATTTATCTAAATTCAGTCAACAAAAGGTGTATAAGAGCCTACCTATCACAATACATAGTAATATCCACATTTTTAAGTTCTCTGTGATATTTGTGGAGCTGGATTTGTTTGCTCTAAAAGAACTTAACTCCATGTTGTGCTATTCATCTAGAATTACATCAAAATGCACTGTGTCACGTGCACATTGTGCTCCAGTCAGTTTGCAGTGCATGGTTAGTGGCTAACTGTGCGTCCAGAGGGAAATGGCTGCGTGCCATTTCTATCCTGTGCTGTTCAACGTTGATTGCGTCGGGCAGGCAAGATCCGGAGGGTGGCGGTGCTTTCCCGAGTCATGAGGCGTGTCACCTGGTCCAAACTGAGTCCCGCCACAGCCTCCCCGTTAACCTGTAGGATTTCATCACCAACGCCCAGCAGGCCCTCCACCCCGCCATCACCGACCTTCTCGACGTATACACCTGTAGTCAGAGAACAATGAGAGTTTTGATTAATACCATTTTTCTTGTGCTTTCTCTCCCATGTCGAGCTCTCAGATGATATTTGTGGAGGTGGTCCTCCAACTCGTTTAATTGCCTTTTAAGTATACCGTCAGCTTTTGTAGAGGCTTATGAATTGGCCTTTTATGTGAATCAAGGTTGTCAAAACTTTTAAATGCAGGATAGTGGACATCGAGGACCATGGTAGGGGGACTAACGCTGTAAAACTGAGGCATTCAATTGACCACGATGCTTTAAAGTAAATGTCAAAGTAAAGAAATGCTACCTGTATCTGGTCGACCTTTTCCTCTTGAAATAACAAAACCAAAGGGGCCACTTGGAGGTTTGATGAGCTCCAACAAGATAGTCCCATCAGGGAAAGCCTGTGTGACCCGGCCCATTGGATGAGCCATTCTGGTGACAACTACATCTTCATCACTTAGGCCCCTGTGAATCTCAATCTGGGGGCTTTCAGGGCTGAAAATAAAAGACAGATTAAATTCATTAATGTGTTTTAAAAATTATTTATATTATTCACTGTTTTTTGACTTTCTTTGGCTTTCTCTCTTTTATTTTCGTACCTGGGTGCCAAGCCATATGGTATTTGGACTTCTCCCAGTATTGTTGAGCGTTCTGTTCTTCTCTCTAAACTCTGAACAGAGGAGGCTTTGCGTAGCTGAGCCAGTGGGAGCACCTAGTGGCAAACAAGTGGAATTGTAACAAGTATTGCATTTATAGTACAGTGGCAAAACTCAACAGAGCAGTTTTCAGAGGAGTAGTGCCTTTATGACAAATGTAAAAACATTCACGTATCCCAGAAGTGACTGCAACTGATAAGAGTTTGAGCTTGCTGAATTCTGTTTAATGTGGCATGAGTGCATCAGGTTATGACTGATGCAAGGAGTTAATCTTGTGCTTCCAATGTCAGACAACAAGTTTGTAACTGATGATTTCAAGAGAGGTCCGGCAGAAATATATGACAAATGGAGATAAATAAAACCTGCATAAAATAAAGTTGGTTTTTCTTGCTCACTGTGTGCAGGGTCTGCAGTGAGGGTGTCCTCTGTATTCGAATGGTAGGCTGCGGTCTCCGTGTGGGGCTCGGTGAGACTGAGCTTGCCCGTTGGACCGGGGGGAGGCTCAGTTGTTCCATGCTGCTGGAGCGACCCCCCTTCACCAGTCTGCCAACGCTATTCAGCCCGATGGAGGAAAAGAAACGACGCAGGAAAAGTTTTGGCCTCCCATCAAATTTTCTGTAAGAGGAGAAATGTTTTTTTCTTCATTTTTTTTTAATAACATGCAAAAATTCACAAAGTTATTTTCAGGTTCTAAATGTGTGCAAGTTTCAGATCCTTCGAATTTTGAAACTATCCTAATGTAGATCTGCTCCAGAAGATCAGAAGTTCCTTCCCTGTTAGCATGCTGTCTCTGCACTGAGATAAATGCATTTATAGGAAAGAACATATACGTTTATGTATGCTGAAGTAAACTACAGCCAAAAAAATAACTTCGAATTCTAAAAGACCCCAAGATTGTGCACTATGCACAATGTTGGGGTGTATATATGAAAAAATATACTCCAAATTGTTGTTCAGAAAACTGGAAAAGAAAGAAAAAAGTTGATTTTACCCAATATTCTAGTGAAAATAATAATAAAATAAACTCACTAGGATCATGTTGTCACACTTTAAGGTTAAATGAACACAGAATAAATAAATGAACTCTGCAAAGAAAATCTGTCTTTACCCTACAACTTAGATGAGAGGTTATCGTTAGGCTTGCATGGTCTATTGCATGGTAAAAATAGATTATCAGATGAAGGCCTCACATTGGAAAAAAAAAATTACTGGCGATATGGATGGGTATATTTGCACCTGCACGTCATTGGAGCCATCTGCTTTGTGAATTCAGTGCAGAAATACAGTAAGTACCACATGCAAGAAAATTGCAAATTATGGAGAAGACTGCTTTATGAATTATCCGCTTAATTTTGTGCTTCACTTTCCAAATGATTTTATGTAATATCCAAAAGAATAATTGCTTTTTCCTGCCAATAGAGGGCAGAATTGTTGAAGTATTCACACAATCTTTTGAGCTGTAGTATCAAGTGTGCTGTTTGTCAGAGTTCTAGTTTTAATCTTTCTTCTGGGACAGCGCCACTCAGAGTTGTTGCTGTGACAGTTTTAGTGTAGGAGGAGATTCGCGTGTAAGATTATGAAGTGCCAACCTGGAGCCGTCAGAGCTTTCTTCCCACAAAGCCTCGGCTTTTAGATGTTCAGCTCTCAGCAGCTCAGCTCTGAGGTCCTCAGCCCGAGACATACCCATGCCTCGCAGAGCTCGAAAGTCTGAACCAGGACCTGTCTCTCCACCTACGCCTGCTTAATCATAACAGTAATGGTTACACTGATCAGAATATCCACGTGAATTTGCAAACAAAACAAAATCAAAAATTGCTCTATCTAGTCGAAAATAAATAAAACTTTTGAAAATATTAATTAAAACTAAGTCAAATTTTAATTCTAGGTCCCTCATGGAGTAATACAGTATATAGTACATTTACAAGAGGATAGGAGGATTAACCAATTTTATCTTCTTTTGCAAGAGCTGGATTTACTGCTTGAAATTAACAACAGAAACTACAGGTTTTAATGTTTGTACATCGGTTAGCTTGTCATCACTCACCTGCTCCATCTGATGTGGCATCCCAGATTTCAGCCGATGGCAGATCCATGGGGACTCTGGCTGGGGAGTATCTAAGAGTGGAGGGCCTAATGCAGGGTACTGGGCTGTTTGCTGCTGGTGACCCTTGGTTTGTAAACACAGGAGATTCCCTTCTTGCTTCAGGGGAATCCGGGGATTGAGAACCACTTTCTCCTCCCTGAATAGGGGACACCTGGAACTGAACCGTGGACTGACCTGCAGATGAGCGATTTCTCGAGCTTGACTTCAGGGCTGACTTTATGGGAAGTGATGGGGCAGATGCTTCTCTAAGTCCACCAGATGCCTCCAGTAAATGTGGCTCTAAGGCAACGGGGCTCCCAGGAGCAAATGAAACAGCTCTGCTCAAGTTGACCCTGTTCCGTGGATTGGAGTTTCGTCGCTGAGCCCAAGATGGGCCGTAAGGACCGTGACCAGACTCCAAACGATTTTCCCCCTTTCTGCTCCGTCTTCGGAGTTTCCCAAAGCCAGAAGATTTCCACCCTGTGCTGCTTTCTTTATTTTCTCCCAGCACATAAGCTCCGGCAAACGTGACGGTAAGAGGAGCTTTAGGGCGGGTGCTCGCATCTGGTTTGTTTGATGGCACCAACACAGGAGTCGATTTTCCACGCGGGTCCTCTGGGGAAGCTGTCTGCTGTGGCTCACTGTTCTGAAGTTCAGAGGGTGAGGAGACCGGCTGAGGTTCCCTGACTACGGAGCCACAAGCTTCACATTTCTTCACCAGCACTATGATCTCTTTAATAACAGTTGTTTCATCGTTTGTCACAAGATCTTCTTGCTTCTGCGAAGGTGGCAAAGAGATACTCCTGTGGCCTCTGCTCTTCTCTGAGCCACTACTGCTGGAGTCTGTATTACTTTCCTTCGCCCTGGACTTGGGCATTCCAGGTCTGCCACGCTGTCTCACTCTGTCTAGATAGCGGGACTCAGCTTCTTTCTCGGATTCATCTTCAAAGCGCACACGTGTGGGGGAACAGCCATACCGTCTTGGTCGATCTGCTTGTTTCACCGGAGAAGAGTCCCTTTGTGTGGGAACCAGAAGAGGACCAGGTGAGGCTTGGGATGGAGGATCTTCATTGGTTTGAACAGTTTTCTGCACCGCTGTGTGATTGGGAGGTTCAACTTGTTGATTTTTCCTGTATAAAATAGAAACTATGTAATTATCAATGACATTTAAAGCATTGTTATGTAAATGTGTGCAACAATTTTTCTACTTTCAGATAAATGAAAGTAGAAAAGTTGGATGTTTTTGATTGCCAATTCATCAAAAACATCAGATTACATAATGACTGTGTAAAAGTAGTGCTCTGCCTCAGTTACTGCTGCCTGTTGTAATCATGTTCGTGAATGAAAGGTATATTGCAAATACTCATAATCCCATATTAACTAAATGCTTCTCGCTTACAACAAAGTATTTTGGGAATAACTGAAGCGCTGTGATGCTCAGCGTGTTACATAAACAAAATAAGAACAAATATTTTCACAGAGTTGTCAATCTGAGCCTCGTAATTACAAAGGGCAGTCAGGTTTCAAAGCTTTCTCTTATGTAACTCACTAAACCAGGCAAAGAGCAGTTTGATGGATAACAAAGAGACATGCATAAGTGAAAGCAAAAAGGGAACGACAACACAATAAACTGATGACTTACACTGTGGATCTTTGATCAGACTGAGAGCGTCGGGGACGGTCGTCTTTGAGGAGGTTGGAGCGAGCCTTGAGCCTGGCTCGCTCTAGAAGACGCTTGGCTTGCTCATGCCTTGGGCTTAAAGGTAGCTCATCGCTTATTACAAGAAGTGACCTGATGATCGAAATAAAAACGGAGATCAGTGCCAAAACATGAGATTAAAACAGCAAGGGAATGATGGATTTAAGGGTTATTAGACTGAAATAGATCTGCACTTATTTGAGGTAATGCTGAAATGTGCATAGCTCGGCCTGTGTTGATACATTTCAACATCATACTTTTCAAAGATTAATTTAACATTGAGTGAATCGAGCGGAATCTTCCTAAGCTGTCTTATGCAATGTAAGATGAAAAAGACTGGGACGTGGCCCCGATGGTAAGCAGCAAAGGGAAACGTCATCCATCCATCTATCGTCACACCCAACAGCTAAGCTGCTCTGCATTGTGCTTCATCGTCTGTACTTCTTTATCCCCTGGCCCAGTGATAAAGATAGCATGATACATCAGCCACGTGGATTATCATTAGAATGGACAGAGTGTGATTCATTCTCTCCTGAGTGCCAAGATGAGAGCTCAGTGTGTTTTAGTAGATTAGAGTTTGTCACCTTGTTTCATCCAATCAATTACAACCTTCAGGAAATTAGCAGCCTATTCTAAGAGATCTCTGATTGGTAAAGGTTATGAGAATATAGTCAAATATTTTATTTATTGTTGTAATTCAGACCTTAAAGTGTAACTCATTGACTGTAGTCATTCACTACACATAGGGTGATATTATTATGGTTTACAGCTAATGAAACCACACGATTTTGGTCCATGGAACATTTGAATATTATGGGCAAGTGAGCAAAGATTTTTAGTACAAAAAGCCCATTGAAAAGTTTGTCCATGTTCCAAGCTAATTTGGCATGAATTGTTGTATTAACCCTGTGCGGTATGGAGGTGACCAGCCTTGCTTCAATAGCAGCCTTCAGCTTTTCTGCATTGCTTAGTCTGGTGTCTCTCATCAACCTCTTCTCAAAAACCCATACATTCTCCATGAGGTTTGGGTCAGGTGAGTTTATTGGACAATAAATTACATCAGTGCCATGGCACCCTCCGAATAGACCTGCTCCTTTAGCAATTACTATTTGTGGTTGTCGTTTCTTGTTAAAGGTCCCTTGCTTTGACCATCCACAGTTTCTACAAAACTATAAGTAGATATTAAGATGGATGTTACATGGGTTGTATTTCACCACATGCAATAAATGTCAAACAAAGAATTTCAAAGCGTACCTCAAATACGGTTCAAGCTCCTGAGCGAGAAGTGTGGTGTCTGTGCTTTCCAGAACATCGTGGTCCCCTGATACTGGCATAAAGTAGGAGAACAAAACACAAACAAGTCAAAAAAAGATGTGGAACACCAAGTGAGCTGTAATTCAAATGTACCATTTTGAAAGAGCAATTTTTATAATCTGGCTTTCTAAAACTAGAACAACTTGTCTTTGAAACTCTTCGTTCTGGAAACATGTTAAAGCACAGGGTGCTTAATTAAGGTTCACTTCTCATGTAGATCTTACTTGGAGCCACACAGCAACCAAGAAAGCAGTCATTCTTGTTGAAACCTAATAGGGGCATTTCTGCTTTGGAGAAATATGTTTTTGTTTATTTATTATGTTTTTTATATACTGGATACAGTTAAATTTAGTTAATATCAGCTTAACAGAAAACCTATACTATTTTGCCACTGGAGGAAATAAGAGTATTTTCATGAATATGCTACTATATGTTTTTCATCGCCTATCAGCACATGTACACTTTTATATATAAACATCATGGGATAATACATAATCTCTCATCCTCAAGCATACAAAGACATCCAGCATCGCTCAAACTGAGATACCGACACAGGGACACTTCCCCCACTGCGCTGGCTGCTAATAATAGCAACAGCCTCATGCACATCTGCACATCTGACATCTGTTCAGAGCTGGGGACCAGCCAGGTTACAAACCACATTTTAACATAACATCCTAAGCAGACATGCAACTGCTCGTGAATGGCACTTTGAATGACTGTAACAGCTGGATGGCAAACAAAGTGGACTTACCCACATATTCTGTAAGATTTTTTTAAATTTATGAAGCAAAACAAAATCATGTCAAGACATAAATTGCTCTCATATATAGAATGCAATAAGTATAAGCATGCCAATAAATATACTTAGTGGGATCCTTGGTAAAAAAAAAAAAAAGTATAAAAGCTTCACAATAAAATTTCCTGTGTGCTGGAGCAGTATGATCAAAAATTGGAGAAAATGTACCTTTAATTTGATTTCACGTGTTCATTGGGTGATGTCATGTTGTCATGTTTTTTTTTGTTTTTTTTTTAAATGGCCTGTACTTGGATTGTGCTTTATCTAGTTCAGAAATCTTGAAAGGGCCTTACACTACATTCAGTCATTCACAACATTGTAGCCACAGCTGCCTGGCAGCATTGAGCCTGCCATAGTCCAGCATTAGCAGCAGGCAAAGTGGGTGAAACCTATCTCCCAAAAACAACAAAACAGGGCCAATAACCGGTTGCATCACAGATTCTCTATCATGCTTAAAACTAAGTGTGAGAAGTTTCCATTTTATGCTTTTATTTTACAAACCAGCTAATGATGTTTGTTGTTCAAAAAACTTACCTCTTAGTCTCATAATATTCAGTTTTACGTAAAGTTCCGGTAGTGGGCGATCAAACTCCACACATTCACATTGAAGGTAGGACATATGAGGTTCTTTTCAGGCATGCCTCATAAATAATTATGTAGCTCCAATTGTCCCTATTGCCAAGCCCACGATCCCTCTCTTTGTACCACCATTCTTAACTTTTAGACAAGTGCTACTGTGCATAGTAGCAAGATAGAATGGGGTTCTTATCTAGCCATGTTTGTCACAGCTGGAGTTGTTTATAGCTTTTTAAATTATAGATGTGATTATAGTTGCGTAACTCTTGCTGCCACTTGCTCAGGACTCCCTTGAAAAATGAGTTTGAAATCTCCATGGGACTTTCATGGTTAAATAAAGTTCAAATAAATGTTAAGGAAAGTTGTCTTTTTTTCTTGTAGGCAATTTAAAAAAACTTTTGAAGATCAAATCTCTTTTAACTTTCTTGCATGGCATATTCTCTTGCTATTTCCTATTTTGAAGAGCAGCTAAAAGAAGTGGGCCTCTGTGTTATGTCATATTCATTTCCAAGTGAAACAGGAAGTTATTAACTAGAAAGTCTGCATAAACTTTTATCAAATTTAAATACCTAAAGCATAAATAATAAAAAAAAAAAAGATTCTTAGGTTACATTTATTTATAAGAATTGTTGGAGGTTTAATCGAGTTTAATAGTCAGACGTTCCATAGATCTCTTAGGGATAATTTATGTGACGCAATCTACTTTTAAAAACTATCAACAAAGAAAGTTAAGGAAGGGAAGTGTATCTAGGTACCATCATGTATTTTTATAGATTGCTTGAAGTATTGATTACACATTTCTCCATCTGACCATGAAACTGCTTCCCGCTAAGATGCTTACCTTTATAATCTACTCTGTATGTTATGTCCCCATAGTTGTCGATGCTTTCTCCTCCGCGGCGATCACGCGCCTCTCTGCAGTTTTGTTGTCTTTCCCTCAGCTTTGCGTAGGCCCTCTCCTTCACCCTAAGCTTCAGATCGGCACGCAGCACTCCATTTTGTGAAGACATGCTTTCCCAGCTGTCAGAACTGCACAGCCCTTTGGCTGAATCCGCCACATCTGCTTCACTTTGTTCACATCTGTCCAGATAAAATTCCACACTATCTGAATGTTTGAACACCGATGCCACTTCGGTGGCTTCAGCCACACTTTGTGCCTCATCCCTGCTGACTGCTTCAGAAGGTTTGGACTTGCACTGAGGTTCCGGTTCCACTGACTCCATCTGGGTGTAGTCCTTTAAGGGTAATGTTGGGGGTATGTCGTGAGGGCCAACCCCATTGAGAAGCAATGTTTCTGGCCTTGCTACTCTCCAGAAACCCTTTGGAGGCGCCCAGTGTCTTGCTGAAGAAGAGGATGAAGTGGAAGCAGATGTAGTAGAAGTAGAGGAGGAGACGGCAGGCAGAGGAGGAGGCAACGGGTCATCCTTGCTACTACTTGAGTTATCTGAGAGAAGACTTTCCAGACTGGTGCCCTCCTCGAGCCCACAAGAGCTGACCTGGCCCTCATTTTGTTCTGACTTCTTCTCATCGCTTTCCTCTGTCCCCTGCTCCGTTTGTAGGTCCACAGGAGGACTGTGGATCTCCAATCGAACCTGAACCTCTACCTCCTCATCTTCATCGCTGCTGCTCAAGTTCTTTGCAGCACTTGATCGCCAGGAGTTTGACGGCACAAACAACTGGCCTTTGGCTCTCTGCCTCTGCCTCAGGAGTACTTCAGATGAATTTTGCCCAGGTGAGCCACATGTGCGCATCTCACCTGAGTCCAACTTCTCTCTGTCCTTCTCCCTCTCCCTGCCTCTTGTTCTTCTCTGAGTCAACGACTTCACTTTGGTCTGTAGTGCATGCGAGGCTGAACTCTGGTGAGGAGGCAGTGAGGACTTTAAAGAAGATGCTCCGAAATCAGGCTCTGGAACAGGGCCAGTGATGAGTCCCCAGTTGATGGGAAGGCCAGTCGGTACAGGGCAAGTGGATTTAGGAAGAACATTACCTGCAGATCTCTCCTCATCCATTGGTTGGGGGATACGAAAAAGGGGTTATGCTCTGAAATATTCTGAAGGAAAAAAAAAAAAGCAGAGAATTAGAAACTGTTACTTACAAGAATGATTGAGACATTTCCGTTACATTCATCGCTGGTTGCTCTTTCTCTCCTGGGAGGAGATCTTTATTGTGGATTCAGTCACGTTGCATTATCCAGTGATTACTTTGCAGGGCACAGGATAATCCTTTAGAATGAGAATAAGCAACTGCTGTCTGCTACTGAGACCTTACAATCCTAAGCAGTATAAGATGTTTTATTTTCTTTTGTTGAATAAGAGGGTGTTAAACGCTGAATAGATTATCTGTTTGTGCCATTCATTCAAAACAAAGAAAAGGAAAGAGTCGCTTGATTAAAAAAAAGAAAAAGATTTATGCTTTAGTTAAGTATTTTAGAACCGTGACTTATTGCTACGTCCTTTATCATATATTACTAAATATTAACACCAAAATAGGTCCTTTATAACTAAAACAAGATGTAATGCATTAACAAAAAATGAAAAGCGTTCCTGGATAAGTATTTAAAAGTGATTTTTCCGTCCACTCCTCTAAAATCACCCTGAAGTTGAGATAAATTCTTGCGCAATATCAAAAACTAAAGTGCATCTCAACAAGACGTGCGCCAAAACAATCTGGTGGGAATTACAGCGCGGCTTCTCATTCTGAGGCATTAACAAGAGTAAGAAAATAAAGGCATAAGTAACAGCAATAGCTATATCCCCACCAGATCAAGATGGAAAAGGAAGGAAAAAAGAAAGAAAGAGTAAATGGAAAAGGACTAAGCACTAAGAAATAAGATTTCTCAGTGCATTCTGGACCCTAGTGTTGTGTTGCACTTACTGTCTGCAGCTCCCGATCCGAGCGGTGCCGGGCGAACCAGCGGTGCCTCTATCATGCTCGGTCCGCTAATCCCTTCAGAAAATCAGTGGGATTAACAAAAATGGAATTCAAAAATGCTCGCTTTAATTTCGTCCTTGCCCCGCAAACCCTCTGCCGAGTGACGATCTCTCTTGCGTAAGCGCGGTGCACATTGTGTTATTCCCACGATGCAATAATGCCCCCAATGAAAAGGAGGGGGGGAAAAGTAAAGGAAAAAAGAAATACCCTTATGCTGCCAGTTTCCCGATTCTAGATTGAATCTGCGACTGAGACAGAATGCAACTCACATTTTGTTTTGTGTAAACAAGTGTCAGCTGATTCTTACTGGATATTTTGTACAGCTGATCCACCCCTCCGTCTAATTTTATCCCGTCCCTCTGCCTGGGGAGAATGTCAACCTGAATCATGCTGGTCAACACAACAATAGATCTGAGCTCAAATATGGAAAACAACAAAATAAACTATAAGGAACAATTCATGGTTTCATTTGTATTTATGATGATCTTGCAGCACCTTTGTTCTACATGGTTTTCTTTTCTATTATTTGTTTCTGTATTTGTTCATTTTTGCGACGGTATGATTTCCTTTTTGTTGTATCATTACGGATACCGATCTGTTATTCTCTTCCAAACAACATTTTTGCTGCAGAAAACGGATTTTCACACTCAACTTCTTCAGTACTTTCTTCTGAAATTGAACTATTTGGAGTTTCAGGCAGGGGCGCATCCAGAATGTTTTGGAGAACACTGGCCAGAAGGGGGCACTGATCGCCCTGGGCTGTCACATTAAAATTAAAGGCAATGTATAATGTGTGGAGTCTTATTATGCTGTCAGTACATATAAAGGCATTCAAAAATTGCGCAACGCGGCTCTAAAATATTATAATAGACTCAAACTTGTCTCCTTCACTCTTTGCATTAAAATCATATTCAAAGAAAGATATTCTGCATGTAAGGCTGTATGGCCAAGGAAAAACCTTGTCTTTGACTCCATCTCACTCAACCGCTTCTGCCATGTCATTCCTCTGCATATATGTCTTTACCAAATCTATAAACCTGCATTCTTCCTCCATTCATCCTCACTTGCAGATCTGAGTGCAACACTCTTTGTTTGATATGCTCACTATCCCTCCACTGCACGCGTCTAAGCCATCTCCTCGCCTCAACTTGCTCTCCAAAACTCTCAACTTAAGCTGTCCCTCTGATGTGCTTATGTCTAGTCCTGTCTATTTTGGATCACTCCTAATAAAAAATTTAACATCTCTGGCTCTGTCACTTCCTAAGCTGTGTGTTTTTGTTTGTGCTATCTCATTCAAATTATACATCATGGCAGATCTCACTGCGATCTTGTAAACCAAACCTTTAACTCTTGCAGCTATCCTTCTGTCACAAATCCTGACACCTGTGCATATCCATTCCTCCGTGCTTGAACTATCTTCTTCACCCATGTCCATTGCTTTGAATAGTTGCTCATGGCAACTTCAACTCATTCATTTTTTATAGAAGTTCTCTTGGAGCTTCACTGTTCTTCACGTGTCTCTTTCTTGCTCATCCACATGGATTCTGTCCTGTCCTGTCTGTAGAAACACAGAATCAAGACATTCCTCCTCTCTCTAGAGTATACATCCACCTCTTCAGACTCTCTTCCACCTGTTCCCAACTCTAACTACAGATGACAGTGTACTCTGAAAACATCAAACTCCATGGGGCCTCCTGCCTGACCCCATCTGTCAACATGTCTATCACCAATGCAAACAGGAAAAGGTCCCAGAGAGGATCCCTGATGTGATCCCATCTCTTTATTGAGCCCATCTGTAACGTTACCTCATTCCTCAACACTTACTTGCCTTTAAAAGTCACATACTTTTTAAGCAAGGTCTGTATGTGTAATTTAATCTACGTAGAAATAAACATGTGAAGATCTCAGAGGTTTGTTTGTGAACAAAGACGACTGCGGTCAACAGCAAATACAGGTCAGATATAAAGTTGCAAAGAAGTTGAAAGTCTGGAGTAGGTTATGGAATCTCACACTGTTTAATGCATCATCAGAAAACGGAAAGAGTGTGGAATTACTGCCAACCACCAAGAAATGGTTGTCTATTTAAAGGATTGCATCATCTGCAGAAGCAGACAAAACACATTGTGTAGACAAAAGGTCTATTGTAACTCTGGAGGAGCAGCAGAGATCTACAGCTCAGGTAGGAGAACCTGTTGACAGGACAACTTGTAGCCATGCACTCCACAGAGATGACCTTTATAAAAGAGTGCAAAAAGAAAACTTTACTGAAAAAGGTCTCATGTTTGCGGTTTGACAAAATCTATGTATTGGACACAACAGTCATGTGGAAGATGTCGCTCTGCAGATAAGATCAAAATGTAATTTCTTGACTTTCACACAAAATGCAATGCTTCAGAAAACTAGCACCTTGTCTCATCCCAATAGTATCTATTATGCTATTTATAAAGAATGGTGGTGCCAGTGTCATGCCATAGATGTTTTTTTTTTTTTTTAGATTTTCATTTGAATGTTGAAAAGTAGCTTTCTTCTACCTATCAATTATGAATTACACTGTATTGGTTACATTAACTAAAAAGTTTTTATTTATAAGATGAAAAACATCAACACCTTAAGCTAATGCACATCTCCTGCACTACACCAAAATTTATCAAACATTGATAGGGCATATAATGCAAATCATTTTGGCTTCCTCAAAAAAACTAAATTCTCAAAGAAAACAACACACTTGCAGCATTCCTTTTCAGCATAAAACCATATTAGTGCTACCTGAGTGTCACCTTTCTTCACTTTAACAACTCTATTCAAAACAGAGTTTTGAATACCAAAACAACTTTATTCCTTTACATATGAACACATCTTTGTTGCTCTTATGCAATTTATCTTATTTTCTCAGATCTTTTGTCATTAACAATAATTGTTTCTGGTGCCTGTCTTCAGCTGTCACTAGGCGACAGACGGGATACACCCTGAGCAGATTGTCAGAGGGCAATACAGAGACCCAGTGCACAGACAACCATGCATTCTCTAAACTAAGGGCAGTTTAGAAACACTAATTACCCTAACAGTGGGAGGAATCCAGAGTACCCATAGAGACCCCACACACGATACACATATTTCATACAAATAGACCCCAAGGACTTCTTGTTGAAAGGCAACAGTAACTGTGCAACATGCAGCCCACCTCAAAATATGACCAGATCTTTGTATTTCACTATTGTAAAATGTGACTCACAAAATTTAATTTTCTGAAGTGCCTTGAAATGTGCAAAAAAAAAATAAATAAATAAATAAAAATGCTTTGGTCTATGGCAGACCAATGACTGGGTTATTTAGGGTTGACTGTTAGCTGGGACTAGTGTCAAATGATTGCATATTGGTTATCTATCCCACGTGAAAATCCAACAAATCGAAACAAAAACAACAAAGTGACATTGTCTCTTCCTGTATAATCCTCTGCACTTCACTTACCTTCGTTTGTTTGTCCACATTTCATCCTTTTTTTTACATTTCAATTATAGCCTATTTCTGCTTAACACCTCACATTCTAGAATATGTTCTGTAATAAAATATTTTTTTCATTTAACAACGTTTTACTACGTATACTAATAAATACTATTCTGTAATATCAGTCCCCCTGGAAATAAATATGTGCTGGTCTCTTTTGCACGCCACAAAGCCAATTTAAAACGAACCACCTTGTCTCAGTTTTGTGTTGTGCATGTCGTCCAATGTCAACAGAGGGCGCTATTTAGATATGGTTGCGCGCGCACAAGCACACGCACGTAAACACGTCCGGGCCCAGCTAGCTCTAACCGGCTAGCAGGACTGTTGACAGTGCACCTCCCCGAAACATCGGCAGCAGCAAAGCTGCACAGTCGACATGGCAGGAAAATATCGCAACAGTTTTGTAAAGAAAGATGAAATACTTCCAAGTCATTTGGAATAAGTGAGTAGTAACGATAAATATCATTTTATTATCACGTGAAACTAACATTAGTGGCTATAATGTTAGTTTAGTCAAGTAATGACGCATAGCGATGGTTAGTAGCAGACATAAAGATATTTAGCTAAAGGGAGGAGTTGCTAACATTTGTTCGTTAGCCTGTTAGCCCTTGGTGTTTCTTTTTACGAGAAGCGTTCAGTTAAACATCTCTAAGACTGGATAAACGAATTGCAATAACGCGAACTTCAAACATTATTTTATATTATATTGAAATATGTGCCCATTATGTCAGCAAATACATTTACATTAAATGTTTATTTGCTAGGGCCAGATGCTAGCGTTACATAATATCACAGCAAGTCAAACGATAGTCTACCACTCATCTGCTGCCTATCGTTTTCTTGACCAAAGGTATATATAGCAACTGGAGTTCTCGACAGAATATGAATTTGAAATCTACAGTGACACTGAGACTAAGGATAATAACTACGTTATAGCCAAATAAACCAGTGCCTAAAACAGTTAAACCGATTGCTTTGAACTAACGCCGTTTACTTTTTAGCTAAGCTAGCCAACTAGCCTCCCATAGCCTACTTCGCTAGTAGTTAGCCAACGAATCGCTTAGTTTGTCACATACACACAGAATCATTTACAACAAAACACAAAAACCTTATGTGTCATACTCATCGAATAAATTACACAAACTCTCAACATTGAAGTCGTAGTGTTACGACTTTCTAATGGCGAGATTTGGTATCTTGCTTTAGGGACTTCGGTGACGGCTAGCTCGGTATCCTTTGTCCATAGTCATAGTAGTTATAGGCTCCTGTTTGCAGGCCCCACAGCTGTTGTTTTTCTCGTTCACTTCGGTTGTGCATTTTAAGCATATCTTCTTATATTTAATATTTGGTTTGTAATGGGTGCGCTGTGTACGCCAGAGAAAATGTAATTTTACTATTGTATACGATAGTAAAATCGTAAACCTACTTGTTTAGATTGTAGTTTTCAGATACATATGATCAGAGATGTTAGCAATTGCTCAACAGTGTTGTCTGTGAAGACAAACGATTTCATCTGCACGAACAATGAAAGATTTGAAAAATGTACCAGAATAATCTGCTGGTTTAAAATTAAGGTAACTAAAACAAACTAAAAGCTTAATTTCAAGAATAATTTATGCCCTTTAATTTAAATGTAAAACCCAGATTGTGACCCACAATCTAAAAAAAAATGTTACAAAGTATTCAACAAAAAGTCTTTGGATGTTTAGCCATTTTAGTGGTTAGAATAAACATCTGTAAATTTGATTAGTAATAGAATTCTTATTCCACCAACCAAAAGCAAATGATAAGTGATATACAGTGACATTTTCACCATTATACAAAAGATATTCTGCCTTGTAATAAAGGCATTCAGCTTGCATATTTTTTCAATGTAAAATCTAATAAATTGTAAAGTTTATTTATGTGTACAATTTTTGAGACAAACTGTGTATTGTGTGCTCATTATACATCAGTTTCTTTTTGGAGTAAAGGTACTTGAAAACATTAGCTCTTAGACTATTTAGTTTTGTCAAACTAAAACTGCAGCAATAAGCTTTGGTTATGTGATGAATGGGAATTAAAAACAGTAGCCTGCAGTAAAATGCATAACAGCAATATTTTTATTTGTAGGTTTGGAAAGAGTTGAGTTGATTGATTGAGTTGTCACAACGTTTTGACATGTTGTTTAATGTACCAAAGATCTTAACAATTTCCCTTTTTCTTTTTGTTTTTCTCTTCTACAGTATTCATCACGAGATGTGATCCACCATCCACAATGTGTGAGGACATTTAAGAACGATTAAGTTCGGAAAAAAACAAATCTTGATTCCAGTGGAATCTTCCATATATCTATATATATATAATTATTATATTTTTTTTTTCTTTGTGTTAGTTCTTACTTACATTTATATATACACCCATCCCATCAACATATAACCATGCCTGTGCAAGCGCCACAATGGACAGAGTTTCTGCTGTGCCCAATCTGCACACAGACCTTTGAAGAGACTGTTCGCCGGCCCATCAGCTTGGGCTGTGGACATACTGTGTGCAAGATGTGCCTGAACAAGTTGCACCGCAAGGCCTGTCCCTTTGACCAGACGGCCATCAGCACAGACATCGAGCAGTTACCTGTGAACACAGCCCTGTTGCAGCTGGTGGGAGGCCAGGTAAGACATGAGCCTGTGTTGGATTTGTCATTCATTACCAAACAAGTGCAGCAGATCATATTGTTTGTGCAAAGATCCTCTCAATGCGTGGACATAAAGGATATATTGGGTTTGCAGAACAGCTTAAGATACTCTTTTACACAACGCTCACAGCGTGGGGATTCCTTTAATGTGTCACACCAAGCTAATTAAGCTACGAACTGTATTTTATTGGTTTGCTGATTGCCGGGACAATGTGTAAAGCTGTATTTCTGTGAGGCAATGTTTAATCAGCAGGGTGAGGCACAGCGTTTTCTTTTTTCTTCCTTCAGGCACAGCTGATGGCGTCGGTAGTGCTGTAATGGAAACTCTCTGTGCATCAATCGTAAAACTAATGTTTTGTCAGATGCAGTCTAGGTGATGGTGTGTGTTGATGCTATGTCATATGATACCAGACTGACTAAATATCCCTAGTTACATATGTAGAGAAGTTCCTTGTACATTTTATTCTCCTTCTCAGTTAATAAATATGCTTTGACAGAAGTCCATATAAAACTTGTATAAATTATATTTTAATAATAGGATCCAGTGTGTGTACTTTCCCAAGCTTAAGCAATCTATAGTCTTGTTTTAATATTGCAAAAATAGATTCAAAATGAATGATGGTAACATGTTAGGGCATTATAGCCATAAGTTGGTGTGACTATAACATCAGGAAACCAATTTTGTTGAAATTTGCTTAGTTAATGTATAATCAGGAAAATAGATGATCAAGTTCCCTTTTTATATCGTGTTAGATTACATAAAATGCAATATTTGTGTACAACACATTGTTTGAAAATGTAATGGGCAAATTTTATATAGTAAATTTGGTCACCTAATGAGCTATTAAGACAAATTTCTTGTCTATTTTATATGCTTTTCATGATTGGGACTGAAGAGATAATAAAATGTTAACCTCAGTGACTGTTTTGTCTTTTAAAAATGATATGCATACAATGGACTGATTAAAACAATCTGTTCCCTCCCACCAGAACACAAAACAAAAACAAATTACAGCCTCTTTAAATCAACTTTAGTGCCTGAAATTACACAAGACTGTCTCGTGTCTAGTTTTTTAATGTTTGTTTCCATTTTTGGCTTGCTTTCATTTTAATTAGACATTACCTCATGAGATATTATAGCTGCTCATTTTTAAAAACAGATAAAGTTTAACTGTGTTAAATCAGTTGTTAAAACTGTAAGAAAATAGAAACCGAAACAGTGACAGTTCTCTCATGTTTAAGCAATTATCACACAAGACAGATGGATTAAACCTTCCTCCTCCCCCGCAGTATCAGTGCTAGGCATAAAAACACAATAGTATTTATCCAAGTATGAGCATTATTACATGGATTAATTGAAGCTAGGATTCATACTTGAGCTGCAGTTGCTTAAGGTAAAGCTAAAACATGTTCCTGAAATGTATTCTGTGAAGCAAGTTCAACAAACCTGAGTTTTTGTGTTACATGACTTGAGAAAACCGTAAACTGGACTTTTTAATGGTTAGGATGTTTCTGTAGCTCTCTGCTTCCTATAGTCTTTTGATGTTGTGTAGCAACGTAAAAAGAAAGTTTTAACGGGGTAGTTAAAGCTTTTATTATTTTCTTCTTCTTTCACTTAAAACAACCATCTTGACCAATATCAACAGATGCACTGGTAGACGAAGCAGTATTTTCTCATATGAGTATTGTTGAAATGCATTATTCTGAGTGGTGAGCTGTGTCCTGCTTTGTGAAAAATGAATGTCAATGAAAATATTTTGTGGATAAATTGGGTTATTTTTTAGAATTTAGATGAATGTGTAATTGTAGTACACAGTCTGTTATTTTAGTTCATATGACTCAACACTGAAGATCTGTCTGTCTGATGACAGATAATTGTTGTTTCAGTCTGACTTTTCTGTCTAACGGGTGGTTTTCTGTTTTTTTTTTGAATGTGGCTTTCTTCTTAAAATCTGCACAAAACAATAATCTCATGCTTTACCATCTCTTTACCTTATGGTCATGTTAATTATAATATATAAACTTCTAGTCTTATCTTTAAATTATTTAAATTATATGATCTGTACCAGCTAAAAAAAAACCCAAAAACATTTAAACATGTTCCAAAATGTACAAAAACACACCACAGTTTGCTCCATATAGTTATCTATCAAGAAAAGAAGAATGTCTTTGTGGAGCTTGCGTTTTTCCTCTTTGGTTGTTCAAACACCGCAAACAAAATTGGTTTAGTGCCTTGTTGATGTTTGCTCAGGCTGTTAACTTAGCATTGAGGAGTCAGAGGAGTGACAACAGTGTAGTTGGAGAGGAGCTCTACTTCTGGTTCTGCTCACTTCACATCTGCTCATCATCTCAACTCTGACACTACCTGTTGGACAGAGCAGCAGCAGTGGTGGTTCAATCTCTTTCCACCTTGCTGCCTTGTTCACTTCGCATATCACACCGATGTGGGAACAAGGCTTGGTCAGAAAGTGTTTTGTGACCGTGGCAACAGACATATGTAATGACCTTCAGTAAGTAGTTCTTCAGTCTGCTGGGTTTAAGGTGGTTTAAGGGATAGAGGATTGGATTATATTAGTAATTAATTGCATTCTTCCCAAACTCGACAGTGGTTTATTAGAGGTAGTGTGTAAAAGAAGCACATTTTACCATTAGTCTTTAAAATAATAGATGATAAAATGTATATAATTAATGGACACCTGACTTCAGAAACATAATTTCAGATGATAACAAAGGCAGCTTTCATGTACTTTAGTAAGGATTACACTCAACAGATTTACACAATTAATGTGAGATTTACAAATTTTACTATCACATTTTTTAATAAACCATCATGTTCTCAGTCGTAGATTAGAACCATTGGGGTAACCATTTTGGCCATATTTGGACTTGCATTAATATTTGTATGTTAAGCTAAATAGATGTTGGAGCGTAGTTTAGTTTAGTTATCGGCACAGGAAAATTATAAGATCAATCAGGATTGGTGTAATAAGTTAAATGCTTCTGAAGTACATTCTACTATTACTATAAGGATACAAACCTTCTCTTGTTCATACATACAATTAGGTTTGTTTTTTATTTGTTTTAAAATGTTCCAATAAATAATAGTTTTGTGCTCTGTAAGTACATTTTCTGTGCAAAACACATATAACACACTACATAGTGACCAAATAGGTTCAGGATGTTTCTGGAAGATGTACAATAATTTCGCTCTTTTATTTTCCCCTCCAGGTTCCCAAGGCTCAGCCAGTTGCCTTGATTACAAGTCCAGAGGACACTCAGAACTATGAGGTGGCTAGACAGTGTGTGGAGGAGCTGGCCCTCTACCTCAAACCCCTCAGCAACACCCGAGGTACCCAACTTATTGTTTGATGCCTACATTCAGCATAACTTATTTCTTGGTCAAAATTATAAATTCTTTCGTTTTTCCACAGATGTGGAAAACACAGAAATCCAAATTTTGAAATGTTTCCGTTTCATACTGAAAACAACAGTTTGTTCAATATGTTAGCTTTTCTGTTTAATGGGAGATTATATAAAGAGTCAAAGAGCCTAAAAAGTCAAGTTTTGTGTTTCTGTAAAATATTTTAAACTTTCTGTCTCATTTGCCTTCTAATTACAAATATATGGGCATATCCCAGTATTTAATGTGTACAGATAATTTACACAAATAACATCTTAAGCAGGTTAAAAATATGTATTGGTTGCTTTTATGCAAGCCTTCCTGTTTTTATTTAAAAACATTTAGAAACTCGGCCAAGTTAATGTTTATCATGAGACTGAGAAATAACTTCACACTGAACGATTGGACACACTTGGAACAGAAAAAAACCTCTGTAATGAAAGTAAAATTTACTTTTTCCATTCTAACTTATTATTATTAAGTATATGAATGAAGCAAAATTATTCATCAGTATTTTGTAAAACAGCAGTTATGAATCTCAGAAATAACCAGTGAGATTATTACTGAGGAGAAATTGTGAAAGATGCCATAATGAGGGAACCTCCTTTTAACAGGTTTTGAGGTTAATATCATTTGACAGATAAGTGTTTTTATCTAGCCTATTAAGAGTACAATGTAGAATGTCATGTTATGAGAAAATCACTGTGTACCATGATTAAAATTAGGAGATTTGGAGGTTCCAGTGGCGAATAGTTTGTAAGAAATTACGATTAAATATTTTTCCAGGTGTGGGTCTGAGCAGCACAGCCCAAAGCATGCTGAGTCGACCCATGCAGAGGAAATTGGTAACTCTGGTCCACTGCCAGCTGGTGGAGGAGGAGGGACGGGTCAGAGCCATGAGAGCGGCGCGCTCTCTTGGCGAGCGAACTGTCACCGAACTCATCTTGCAGCACCAGAATCCCCAGCAGCTGTCCTCTAATCTGTGGGCCGCAGTTCGTGCACGGGGCTGTCAGTTTCTTGGCCCAGGTAGGTGTCTGTTACATGTCAAGTGATGCCGCCACACAGACAGTAAATTATTCTGCTTGTGTTTAATTAAAATTTCAGAAGTTTTTGACAATCCAAAGTTACTCAAAAATAGTCACCGTTGTCTTTTCTCCGACACCAGCAATGCAGGAGGAAGCCCTCAAATTGGTTCTCCTCGCTTTGGAAGATGGTTCTGCTTTGTCCAGAAAAGTGTTGGTTCTTTTTGTAGTCCAAAGGCTTGAACCACGCTTCCCTCAGGCCTCTAAAACCAGCATAGGCCATGTGGTACAGCTGCTTTATAGAGCTTCCTGCTTCAAGGTACGTCAACAAGAGTTACTTTAGTGCTGCTTAATGGGATTAGTTGACTCAAAATATCTGTAACATGGTCTATGCAGAAATAAAACTTTAATAATCTGTGATTTATTTAGGAAATACTGTATTGAATGCAGGACGTTAAAATATTCTTCCTCTTCTGTGATTTAAGGTTACCAAACGGGATGAAGATTCATCTCTCATGCAGCTGAAAGAGGAGTTTCGTACGTACGAGGCTCTGCGGCGGGAGCATGACTCTCAGATTGTTCAGATCGCCATGGAAGGAGGGTTGCGCATCGCACCTGACCAGTGGTCTTCTTTGTTGTATGGAGATCAGTCACACAAGTCACATATGCAGTCTATAATAGATAAGGTATGTGACAAAGCAGTTATTTTCTTTATTCATAGTTTTGACCCGATTAGTCACAGTAGTCCAGTTATTAATAGATTTCTGCAAGCCATTATTTGCTGTGTCTTTTCTTCCGTTGCAGCTGCAGACCCCGGCATCTTTTGCTCAAAGTGTGCAGGAGCTGACAATTGCACTGCAAAGGACTGGGGACCCAGCCAACCTCAACAGACTACGACCCCATTTAGAGCTGCTGGCAAACATCGATCCCAGTCCCGGTAAGAAGCACACAAACGTCAACTGTCTTGCTTTTAGAAACTTGCAAGTTGGATGAATAAAGATGCATCAGTCAGAATTTTGTTATGGTTTTTTGTGTTTCAAACGCTCTGATTTTGTTCCAAAGACTGTAACACAAAATACAGAAACAGCATTTAAAATTAGTTTTTTTCTGTTAATTGAATTAGGAAGGGATGTGACGTAAGACCATGTTTTAGTCTTTTTATTATGAAACAGAGGGAAGTTGGTTATGGATTTTTTTATTGTATTTTGCATCCCATACTTGTGATTGGCGTTGTTAACATTACTAAAACTGTAGATATATCATAGCCAGTGGGTTTGATGACAGATGTAAGTTTAATCTCAGAAGAGTAAAACAGGGTAACTGTGCAATACTCCATTAGCCATGCTGTTAACTGCTAAACTTGTCTTGCTTTTTTTCCCCCGGCTTTTTCAGTTTAATTTTAAATAGCTTCTTGCAACTCTTTACACATGTTAAACATCTCATAGACACAAAACTGAAAGTGCTCAAAGAGTGTAACTATTTGAGCAATTAGTGACTGATCTTTGGCCAGGGCCCATCAAGTTGAAAATTGGTCACCTACGGTAATCAGCTAAGTTCTTTGAGAACCTGTACAAATAATGTGTCGTTTGTCTAAATCTAAATATTGACTTCATGAATTTTCTAATTTTCTTTCTCTTTTTTTTCTATGTCCAATTTTTTAGATGCTCCTCCACCAACATGGGAGCAGCTTGAGAAGGGGTTGGTAGCAGTGAAAACAGTGGTCCATGGCCTGGTTGATTTCATTCAAAACCACAGCAAAAAAGGAGCTGATCCTCAACAGGTCAGATTTTAAAAAAAAATTATTTTAAAGTCTCAAGTAAACCTAAAAATAAAAAAGAATTCTGATCTGCATTAAATCTGTGCTGTTCAGTAAATATTGTGATATCCTTTTGGTCTGGCCTAATTTTATTGATTGTTGGTTAGCCTTACTCCAAATAGTCTTTAAATAGACTTGACCAAAAAACCGAAAGTCTTTTCTTGTACATTGAAAGTTTTGCCTTTTTAATATGTCAAAAAGTCTTCAGACAACAAGTATTTACTTGTTGTTGTTTCATGAACATAAAAGGTTATGTTGTCTTGTTCCCTTCAGCCTCCTCAGCACAGCAAATATAAAACATATATGTGTCGTGACATGAAGCAGAAAGGCGGCTGTCCTCGTGGCGCCAGCTGTACCTTTGCCCACTCTCAGGAAGAACTAGAGAAGTGAGTGTAAAATGATAAACCTTTATCCGCTATATCTACAGCATTTTGTTTGGTCTTTTGTAAAGTCTTTTATTGTTCACCAGGTATCGTAAGATGAATAAGCGCATGGCAGGTCGCTCAGGAGTGGTGTTTCCAGACGATGTCCTTACTCCTGATGTAACAGTGACCCGAAAGCATTCCCCAGTTACCAATGGCAGCGGCGCGCCAAACTTGCCCCAATTAGTCGCCCGCGGCACCGACACACTCCCATATGAGTTGCTGTCTAAACCTGCCAAGCTGGAAGGAGGAAGTTCAAGTGTTCCTGGATCGCCACCAGATGTGTAAGTGCCTAAAAACTGACCGGCACCATTTAGTTACACTGATTTCTATGTATGTACAGATTTGTTGGGTATGTTGTAACCAAAGAAGAACATGGTGCACTGTGTAAAGCTGAAATTCTCAATTCCTTTAGCCTGGACCCCATGCACAAAAGTGGTATACCACTGCCACCTCATGCAATGGCTCACCCCAGGATAGCAGCAGATCACCTCACAGGGGTCAAGCATATCCCTGGGGTTGCCAGGGGTTCTCCAGTTTATCCTCAACCGCAACCCCGTGATGTATATGACATTCGTCCCCCACCTGCCTCTCAGTATGAGCCACCACAGTACCCAGCAGGTAGGAATAAAGGACTTCAAATAATCTTATCAAAGACAAATGTGTGGTTTTTGTTTTACTTCCCAAGAAAATCTGTCAATTTAAAGCAACAGTAAAATAAAGAGAAACAATTGAGTCTTTGTTGCGGGTCAAGTTCTCATTTACTCCATAGACCAGAAAAGCTACAGAGTAATAGAGAATGATTCTACATTTTAAACAAACTAAAATGGGAATAAAGCAATATAGTTAGCTCCTTTTGTATATTTTACCTAATATTGTAGAAGTATTTGACTTATTCAGAATGTCACATGAATTTTATCTTTAAACCACCTTGACAACTACTATTCTGTAAACTATAGAAGAAATTATTAGGAAAGCATGTTGTGTTTTACCTAAACAAGGATGGTAAAAATCTGTATTTTGTGGTCTTAAAATAAGTTATTGACTTTTTTGTGTGTTTTCCCAGGTTATCCCTACCAACAGCCAACACAGTATGTTCGGGAATATATCCGTAATGCCCCTCCGCCGAGTGAGTCAGGACCCCCTTACCATGACCCTTACAGCGGCTACAGCGCTCCGGACCGCCCCTACCCCTCCCAGCACTCTGGCCCACCTTTTCCCTACTCACACCCATCTCACTATGACAGAGGTCACCACGGTGCCTACGGCGCCCCTCCTCCGCCCCCTCAGCCTTATCCATCTCAGAGAGATCCCCTTGTCAAAATGAGTCCGGCTCCCCTCGATGTTCCTCCCCCCTCAGCCGGGCAGGCCAACTCCCTCTACCACCAAGAAGCGAGTTCCCGGGACAGATATGCCCCAGACGGCTACTATCCTCCGGGTTCCCAGCCTCCACCTATGAGGACTTACGTCAGGGTATGTCAGCGGTGAATATTTCTTGTTTTGAATACAAGTGGTTTAGACCATCTGGAGTTGAGCAGTGGTATTTTTGTATGCGTTTGTTCATAAGGGGTCACAATACAGCGGTTCACAGCCCAGCCTAGACTATCTCCACCGACGACGGCAGGAACTGTTATCTCAGCTGGCAGAAAGGAAGGTGATCTCTCCTCCACCATTTGCTGCCTCCCCCACTCTTTCACATCCCTTCCCCAGCGACTACCCCCCTGAGGTTAGCACAGTATAAATGTTCTACTTTCACATTATGCTGTTTATTTCCAAAAAGCACTCATGTTTATTGAGTCAAAGTGGTTGAGAGCTCATTGTTAGACAGTATAGAAAATGTTTTTAATAACTTTTTTTTCTTGTGTGCAGTATGGCGACGATAGCTCCAAAACGATGAAATGCAGAGAGCCCGACTACGCAGGGCAGTACTCACCCTGGTCCTGCGAAACCATTGGCTCTTATATTAACACAAAGGATGCCAAACCCAAGAACGTTATGGCTCCTGGTACCATGGAGATGATGGTATGTTCAGATGAGTGACTCCTAGTTATTTCTGCTGGGAGTGGAAAATGTGGAACAAGTTTTCTTTTTGACACATTAACTCAGTGTATACCTTAATTCAAGTTCTAATGTTATTGGACTTTGTTTTGCTCTATGTAATGACCTCATGATCTCTTCTTTCTGTCTCCTCTTTGTTTCTGTCAGAATGTGGACGATAAAGGTCAGAGGGAGCCATCATTGGAGGCCCCTCGCAGGGGAACAGAAGTGAAAGATGATGACCCTATTATACCTTTTGGCCCCCAGCCCACTGTGTCACGCTTTGGTGCCATCTCCCGCACTTCAAAGACTGGCTATCAGACCACTGGTCCAGTGCAAGCTATGGCTTCCACTCTCCAGAACCCCAACTCTAAACACATGACCATGCCTGGTAAGATTTAAATTTGGATTTCCAATTAAACCCTAAAAGTCACTAAAATTGTTTTTCTTAACTGATTAATTTTTATTTTTATTGTATGGAATTCATCTTTTGTCTATCAGGTACATGAATTCAATTAATCTCTGAATTAATGTATGAGCCGGCAGATCAGCAATATCCGCTGATGTTTGTCAATATCTATCTCCCAAATAAAACTGGTCCAGTATTAACAACAGATGTTTATTTTCATCTTTGGTATTTGCTTGGGGAGGGGACGTTGTTCTCTTGAAGTATTTGTTTTTTACTGTTTCATCTTCCTGCTGTAGATTACTCATATGGAAGTCATGGAGGATGGGCTGGAGCTTCATACCCCTCCCACCAGACTGCCTCCTCCTCTCAGGGACACTTTGAGCGGTGAGCCCTTGTTTCCCCCCTCCCGCCCGACACACACCTCTGTTGATTTTTCAGTTAATTTGATGTGATTTAGTAAGTCTTATAAGTGCCTTAAAGTAAGCTTGACACTTTGAGATATTGTTAAACCAGTTCATTGTATTTTCACAGCCTTCCCATGACAACCCCAGATAGAGAACAGTTAAAGATTGAGCTGCAGCAGGTCAATCAGCAGATCACTCAACAGACTCAGATGCACAACATGGAGGTATGTAGGATGGATCTGAAGCTAAGCTAGAGTAATGTGGTGCTTTAAAAGTGAAAAAAAGAAGAATGAAAAGCTTTTTAGTTCTGATGAAATTAAGTTATGAAAATGTTTAGATTCATTTATCTTATGGCAGGTTTTTTTTTTTTTTGCCCAAATTTTCCTGCTTCCACACTCTTTTTACTTTGTCTCAATGCTGCAGGCCGCCAGTAACTCTTTGCTCCTGCAGAGGGAGGCCAGTGCATTGGTCGTCCAGCCTGTGCAACCCAGCCAGGGCCCGGCCGCAGTGGTTCCACAGCAACCGCAGCCCAAGTGGCCAGTAGGGGGTGCCGGTGTGTCAGCTGTCTCCAATGAGCAGTTAAGCTTGGAGCTCCACCAGGTGGAGAGAGAAATTGGCAAGAGGACCCGAGAGATGGCTTTGGTAGGAAACGTTCTGCATCTGTGTATGACTGGTTTCTAATATAGTTGACAGGCAGATGTGTTCAAAGTATTCACATTATCTTCTGAAATATAAGTACAAATAGTTGTATGAAAAAACTGGTAAAATGACAGATTGAACTCCTTTACTTAAGTAAAGGTATAAAAGTACAAATTTTGTACTTAAGTACAAAAAGAAAAAAAAGTAATTTTACCTTCAATAATACAAGATGACTTTCAATTAAGTCTAAAATACTAAAAGTGTTTTCGTCATAAAATGCCTTACAACACAGATGACTACTACTAAATAACATACAAGCTTACCTCTTTGTGTTTTAGAAGATTAAATGGCAAGTTCTTGAACGCCAGAAGCTCATGGTTGATAAAACGGTGCATTTGCCACAAATCGTTTGTTCGTTGAGCAGACAACATGGAAATGTATGAGCCGATATATCAGCTGTCTTATCATTTAAATAAGACCATTGATGGGGGAAAGCCTCAGAATTAGTGTTTCCTTTATTTTGCAGTGTTTCTTCAGTCATGTTTTTCTCACACACAAATGTGTTTTTCTTCTGTTTTTTGGTGTTTTTGGCATCTGACTGTTGCGTTACTACCACTTTGACAAGCTTTCTGTCCATGAGGTGGACATTTTAAAATGGCTTCACGTCATTTTCTTTTCCCCACCATGAAAGTAATGTAAGGAGTGGAAAACACAAATATTTGTCTTAGGATATAAGGAGTAAAAGTAAGAAATTGACAGAAAAATAAATACTAAAGTACAGATGCTTGACAAATCTTACATTATTTGACACCTCTACTGATGGGAGTTTTTGTTTTCGTATTTATTTTGTTTCTGTCCATAACAGGAAAACCAAGTAGCTCATGATGTTCAACAGTACAAAATGCAGTCTGCAGAGAATGGACAACCAGAGCACGAGAACCAGCTGGAAGAAATGTCTCTGGCTCTCGGGTGAGTATAACCTTAGCTCAACTTTGTAGGAGGCATACATTTTTTATCAGGTGGCCAAATTCTACACTCTTCTATTAAGTCGCTGCAGTTTCTGTTCAACCTCCCCTGTCAGGTTTTGGAGGTAATTGATTAAATTGTTTCCCTCTGCTGCTATGTATAGGAATCATTTTATTGTGAAGTTATGGCAGCAAGGAAATAAAGACACCTTGACATGCATATGTCGCTTAAAACCCCCATCAGAAATCGGTGTCTATTAATATGTCTTTTTTTTCTTGCATCTTTTCTGTTTTTTGTTCTTACATATGCTCATACAGCTCTCTTTCTCCACTTCTCATTCAGCGAAGTGTCCAACGGCTCCAGCAGTCTGCAAGAAAATGCAGTGGGCGGGTCCATGCTGTCACTGACCAATAAGACGGCTGCATTGAGCATGTGCTCTGATCCAGTGGTGGCTGGTTCAGAGATGCAGAAGAATGGTGTTGTCCACTCCTGCTCATAGGAACACATACACATGTATACACACACACACACACACACACACATACATACAAGATGCTCATTTGAAAAGCATGCACAGGCACACATACACCCATTCTATTTAGAAGATGAGCAGTATCTGCCGTGATGATTTTCTTTCTTTTTGTTCTGTGAATGAGCTTTTTTATGACTTTCCTTGCCTGGAAACCAGAGCATATAATAACATTTCTTGTGTGTTATTTCTTTCTTTTTTTTTTTTTTGTACTGTTATTTGATTAACAAGGCTCAAAATTGATACATCAGGAAAAATAAATGGTGGTGATGATGACAGCATGTGTATATTTATTAAAATTGATAAAATGCCATAAAAGGAGAATTAAATTGAATTCCCCGCCACCCCCAAAAAACTGGTCGTCTGTTGGGCCATACATGTAGTTTGAACGGTTACATGCAGAGGTGCACAAGTTAGAAAGCACTTTCACATTGCATACATTTCGAGGAGCTTGGCTTAAAGTTTTGTAATGTGACTTTAATATAGGAAAGAGCTTATGTGTGGCTCGGCGCTCACCCCCAAAATCGTAACGAGAGGTTGGCCAGATGCAGACGTCTGTGGAGGGAAAACGCAGAAATTTCACCAGTCATTCAGCCAAAATGGACACGTCAGGTGCTTTTTTAGAAATGCATTTCTTCGGGAAGTATAATTTTTACTATTTTATTTTATGAACAGCATAATTTCTATTTCATACTTGAAAGCAGTATCTATTTAATGAAAGCATTCTGTTTTAATGATTGCAGTTGTGTTGATAATGAGATTTCTTTTTCGATAAGGGAAATATTCGGTGCTTCTCTTGGTTGCAGTGTGACCTTGACGTGGTTTACGTTCAGCACCTTTCGCCTGCGTTTCTGAGCACAGTTAGGCCTGGCTCATAATAAAATATGACATTTTTCTAGTATTAAGGCTAATAAAAAAAAAAAAATCTAAAGCATTTCCCTCACCAGAGCTTCTCTTCTGGCCACACAGAGGCCTCCCCATTGGGATTATCTTGTCACTTGTTCTCATAACTTCTATGAAGTTGCCTTCCCTTGTGTTTTTTTTTTTTTTTTTTTTGCTTAATTTTGATTGTTTGCTTTACATTGTTACAATTTTGGGCGGTGCAGCTTACCACCTGAAAACTTTATGAAGCATTGCTGAAAACGTGTCCTTTCTTTAGAATATTAGCATTTTCTGCTAATCCTGGGAAATCTTCCTGTTGTTGAGGCTCAACGATGGATTGCAAAACCTGTTTACAGCCTGAAGAATAGCAGTGTTAGTTACTGAAGAGACAAATCTGCTTCTTCTTACAAACTGTCCTCAAGTGCATTTACGACAACTGACCAAAAAGTCAATTTAATATTGGTTCTACAATCCCTTGCTGTCTTCATCACCACCATTACTACTGCGATAGCTCTTTCTTTAACAGATGATCTGTTTACCACTGATTCTCAACACGGAGCTCTCTGCCTTCTCTAAACAATTAGCATGAGTTCATGTGCTCGAACGGTTAAAAAGATAAAGAGCTGCTCTGGGTCAAGTTGTTATATTAAGCCCTCATTTTGCTTATAAACTGTCAGACAAATCCCTGATCACTGATGAATCAGTTCGAGGCATAAACATCAGGTATTGTAGGGCGCCTCTTTCAATTTGTCAGCACAAGGATAGCAGTTTTGTTTTCTCTCCATCCACACTTAAAAGCCTCAGGCTGCTCCTTGCTACATTTATTGTTTAGGTACACAGCTCACTTATACATATGAGTATGTATACATACATTAATATACTAAAGCACTATTAATGTGCCACCTCTTACTCTACTTGCTCAGCATTTATATTAAATGATCTCTACTTAGAATCAGCTAAATGTTGTTCTTTTTTGTTTGTTTTTTTTTATTTGTTTTTCTGTCCACTGGTTGCCAACACAGACTTTATCCTTTCCCAGACGAAGGACCTCTGTGTGCATTGATGTGTGTTCACTTAAATCTTTTGTGTTCAAACAAAGTTGTTCTTTATAGAATATGCTTCCGAAGAAGACAAAAATCTGTAACTTTGGAAAAATTTATATGGAGATGTTTTTTCGTGTGTGATAGATTGTATTGTAGGAAACGTACCCTCATTTTTCTTTTTCCTTTCTTTTTTTGGTTACTCCCCTTTAATTGTGCTGTACCTGGTCGTAGTGTTGAGATTTTAGAACAGGTTTGGGTCTTATCTCCCCCTCGCCCCACTACCGCTCCAGTGACAATAACCAGGATGTTTCTTCTGACAGATTAGCTTTCATTTCTTCTGTAATGCTCTTTTTACATTATTTGTTCAAGGAGCATTAGATCTGAAAAAATGAACACATCACAATTTAGAGTCGTACCAATGAGCTCTAAGTTTGAGTAAGTCAAAACTACCAAAAAGCTTGTTCTGCTTGATGGGTCACCACAGGTCTGAATGAGCCTAAAACACCTATTCACTTAGCAGAGCGTTTGTGCAGTGATTGTATGAGGGGAAGTTTACTTTATAGTAAATGGCAAAAATGTTTATTTCAATCTTGTGTGTTTTGTTTTGAGTGAAACTGCTGCCTACACCCTTTTGATGATAAAACAACCACCCACACCCTTGACCACTGACCTCTGTTACTGCTGTTTGAGGCTCACATTTTATTCTCAGACTTTCTGAGGAAATTCACAAATGGATTTTTATATTATTACTCCCTTGTAAAATATCTCTTAAATTAAGGTACAGGTTTGATTTCAGCAAGAAAAAAAAAAAGGTTTTTATATGTATATTATACTCCATTAAGGAATGTCTAGAATTATCTTCCTCCAATGTGGATGTAGCCATTGATACGCCATTTTATGACTTTGTAAGAGAATTCACTGTGTGAAAATTGGTTTGCATTTTTGTATAATACAATCTGCTTTCTTTTTTTTTGTGTTTGTTTGATACGAGAGGGAGCTCAAACTGGAAGTTTGAAGAAAGGAAAAAAGAACCTGTGAAATTGAAAAAAAAATGTAACTTATGTGCAACAGTGATTCTGAGGGGGAAAGATTAAATGATATTGCTAACTAAGGCTTTTCTCGTCCATTTGTGTCCTTAAAAGTCAAAGAGAAATGTAGGAGTTACTGAAGTTACAGCAGTGCAACTTCAGCAATGTTCCACACAGTCCAGAATATTTTTTTTCCCAATACTTGTCGCTCCAGATGTTTCTGTTCAGATCCAGTATGGGTTGTGTGTTCAAGGCCGATGATTCAATTTGAACCTTTTACAGCATAAACCATGTTCTAGATTGTT
>CAEFZY010042505.1:0-105702 GCA_903066815.1 Brachyrhaphis roseni
TATATATATATATATATATATATATATATATATATATATGATACAGTATATGGGTGTGCATGTACTTTATCTTGTAAAGTGTTCATACTCCTTTAACTTTTCCACCTTTCATGATGTTACAACTATAAACTTCAATGCATTTTGTTGGGATTTTATGATAAACCAACACAAATGGGAAAATGGTACATGGGTTTTAAAATTTTGCACAAATAAAAATCTAAAGTAACGCCTTGCATTATCAGTCCTCATGAGGCAACACTTTGTAGAACTCCACTTGATTCACATCATGTAAATCGAATGGAGAGTCCTGCAAACATCAATCTTCAAGTCTTACCTCATGTTCTCAGTTGAGTTTACTGTTTCCTATTGTTTTCTAAAACAATTATGAGGCCTAGATTAATAATATTTTTGATCTTACATTAAATCCCAATAAAATATCCAGAAACTTGTGGCTGTAATGTGAGAAGGTTTGAAGGATATGAATAATTTTGCTGGTCTGTTGGGTCTGACAAGCAAATAAATCAGATATTTACATGACTGGTTGCCACAGCCTCAATAAATTGGGTTGGCGGAGTTTTGAGCATTAAACGTATAACATTGATTCCAGTCACTGAGTCATTTATTTTGCTTAGAGTTAGATTTTTTGGGGTACAGTACTTTCTTTCTTTAACACCTTGTAGAAATGCCAGATTATATAGAGAAAAAATGCAAAGTGGTGCTTCTCAAATATTTTGTTTCACTGTTTTGTTTGTAATTTGCTGCATAATGATGAATAATTTTAGCCTTTTTAAAAATGTAATAAATCTGGCAGAATTGCTGTTTTGTAACAACATTACTATTTATTTATAAATGTGTTATCAGCAAGATAGAGAGTCTAAGTATATATAGAGTCTGCAATACTACATGTAATTATAACACCTCAAACATTTTTAACAAACTAAATCCAGTTGACAGATTTGTATTTAATTAGTTACTTTCCAGTTTGATTGTAGGTATAAAGTAATGCAGTCAGCTTCACTTTATCATTACAATCAGAAAAGGTTATATGTCTAAAAGACCCAACTGTCAATGACTTTGCAGGAATCCAAACAACCATATGGTGACAGTGGAAAGGAATAACTGCTTTGTAACAGGAATAATTATTATATATATTTTTTTTGTTTTGTTTTATTATTTCAACATCTAACTGGTGTAATTTAATATTATATAATGCAATGCAATATTGTAATATAAAGAATTAATTAAGAGTTAATGGCAGTGATAGTTCATTTAGGCGTAGACATAGATAAAGTCTTAGGCCAGTCGTACAATCCCTGTGATGAAAAACAGAGCAAATTTAATTAGTGGCAGTTCCTCAGTGTCTGTCTAGGAAACATAAAAGAATGAAATGGGAAAGTCTATCTTATATGAAAAAAGAAGATAGAGGACACAGAAATGCCAGGCTACCTTCTATTGAGAGAAAACTTGGTGAGAGAACATAAAGATAAAGGGAGTCATTTTTTGCAAATATTGAATTAATTGAAATTAGCAGAGGGAAAGTAGTGGAAGCCTAAGCTTATAGAGTGACTGATTGTGACTCTTCAAACATGCTTAATGTGAAAAATCCTTTAACACTTGATCAGCAACAGTTTTCTCAAGAATTACAGATGAAAAAGGAACAATATTCAATTCATTCAAGCATCTTAATCAAGAAAAGGTTTCTTAAGTAAAGGTTTAATTACAACAACCTTAATAACCTGTAGTACATTTCTGTTTTTTACAGATAGATTAAACAAAGGGAAAATGTCCTCTAATAACTTGGTTGGATTAAACTACTATTTTTATTACTCAACTTGATTAAAAAAAAAATAAAAACGTCCAAACACAGATGAAGTTCTACAGATATGTGTAATGCTAAAATTAAGAAAAGTCTTAATTTTACATTTTCTAAAGACTAAAGAGTCCGCATGGCCACACATATTGATGGACAGGGAGGCCCCTTTCCAACCGCTGTCTTTCTTCAACAGAGCCTGATCTAGGGTCTGGGGACGGACCGTTCGGCACATCCTCCCCTAGTTTCTACAGAGATAAGCGAGCAGGTGCGTCTCCACATCGACTTGCTTCTCCTCTGTTCACCGACACCAAGGTCCGAGGAAAGTAGCACCCCTATCCTCCACACTGACCCTGAGGATCACAGACTGGGCCTTCCCCTCCAACAGGTCTCTCATCGGCATTCAGCACATTCAGACCTTATCTGGTGCCCAGTCTGGGCTTTTATTAAATAGATAGGAATGGGGAACACCTCAGGGAAACTCAACTGATAACTCCATGACACCCTGATTCATCTGCTACCTGAGAACTGCTTTGATTTCCCTCTCCATCTGAATGCTAAAAAAAAATAAAATAAAACAACTGTAACCATGTTGAAAGAAAAATGAAGATTTTCATCCTTGGTGGTTGTGACTGCGAAACAGTTCTAGACAGTAAGGGTTCATTTAGAGAAATGAGAAGTAGAAATCAGTGTGAGGTTTTGCTGCTTTCATAGTTTGTCTGCAATCTGAAGAGAGTCCGTTATTTAAATACTCTGAGCTTGTACAGTCTGTATTACAAAATTACATCCTCCTTTCTCTAGTATTCCTATATTTTCATCTTATTGCTTAATTCAGTGTTATGTAGTGCACTAAAAAGATGAAGTCATCTCTGTTTGATGTGTTTTTAAATGGTGATTAGAGGTTTTCTGGTGTCTTTTCATTCCGTTTTGTGTAAGTGACTAATCAACGTTTTTGACATAAAATCTGCACAAACATAGGCATCTATGTTAGATGGTGCTGCAGTCTGAAAACTGAATGTGTTGAAATTAAAACGGCGCTCTGCTGACTGGGATCCCAAACACACACACAGAGGAAACTGTTATTTGAACTTGAACATATTTTACCACTGTTGTGTTCTATACTGTTTAAACTGCTCTGATGAAAACACTTTTTCATCTTACATCAAAGTTATTGTGAAACTATTTAAAATTGTAGTTTATGTTGTAAGCTGTTATGTAACCATTTTGTATTTTTTTTTCTTGCAAATGTACTGTGTTAAGATAATCCTGCTTAGATAAGTGTAATAAAATGTTTTTATTTTAACAGGTCACCTTTTTGAATTGGTGGTACAAAAGTATTCATTAAACACTTTTACAACTGAAAAAAATAAACTGACATCCACCGTCTCTGATGTGCAGATTTGGAAATAAAAAAAACTTTTATTTGGGAACATTTCGGCTTTTTGTCCACATTTTCCAGATAGTTTAGTTATTAAAGGTTCTTCATGTAGCCCACAGGGAAAATACAGAAGCTCAGCAAAACCCAAGCATGATGTGTGTCCAGTTTGATTCAAAAGTGCAAACGTAACCAGTAGTGTCAACTTGTTTAGGGGCTCTGCTGTGGTGGATGGCTCTTTCCCTTAGATATCACCACAGCTTGTTCTCCAATGCTGTCTTCAATAAGTAGCGAGATGGCGCCATCTAGCTGCTTGGTTGCTGCTAATGCCACCACAGCTTTCTCTGTGGGGAAGCCCATCTTCTCCAATTGCTGAAGCCTGGCAGGAAATAAAAACAGACAACTGCATGTAAATCCAGACTTTAGGATTAAAAAAAGTATTAAGTGAAAAACCAATTTGTTTAAAACATACATGCCATAAACTCCACTAACCGCAGAGATGAAACTGATGACTTTGGGACCTCTACTTTTGTGTCAGGAGTGTCCTGTAAGGAGGCCATTATCCCGGCTCGGAGCATCTGTTCCTCCAACACTTCTGCCTCAGACACAGCAGCAGTCTGCACCTCCATCACCCAGGCAGGTGGTTGCTGCTCCATCCAAGGGTGGAGGTTGTAAGCTGTGGGGTCCCTCACTGGTGGAGGAGCTGAGTGATCCACAGCCATAAACAGGGGAAGCAATCTAAGCAATTGACAAATTGTGAAATTTTCTTTTGGGTAAATTATTATATTTTTACATTTACTTACATTATGATCATTACTTTACACAAAGTACTGAGTAGTTAAAGCAGCAGGAAAATAATAGTTTTCAACATTTTGTGTTGAAAATATTTTCAACAAAATATGAAAATGATCAAGAATATATGATCATCTGACTATTTAAAAGGGATAGTCAGATGTTTAATGTAATTGACCTATAATACCTATGTGAGGTGGCAAATGTTGGCAATCTGACCCTGGCCGAAGTAGGAACGTACATCCAATTAGGAATGTTAGCAAAAATGTTGGCCTCCTCCAGTTCCTGTAGCGCCCCAATGAAAGGCTGATGATCTGCATGTTAAATTAAGGAGATGGGGGATAACTTAACAGTCACCAAAGTTTGAAAGATTTCATTATAGATTAAGAGGGGGAAACAGCCTAAATAAACCACAAAACTATTATACATAGAGTGTCTTGGATCCAGAGCCTTGATCTTATCTTAAAAACACAATCTGCATCCCAAAAGAAGTACACAACATCCAAGGATTAAGACAGAGAAAAGCCAAGCATACAGATGTAAAAAACCCTGAGACCAATCCTCCACAAAGACATGCTGGCAGCCCAAAGTGAAGAATGGCCTCAACAAGACACATTATCCAAAGACTTACAATAATAAAAAAGTGACACAAAGGAATAGATCTAAATCACATGAGACAAAAGATGAAAAAAACAACAACATACAAACTGAAACTAAAACTTTTGGTTTATAGGACAGTACCAGTCCTGACAAGCATCTGCAGATTACATACACAGGAAAGGATACAGTTGTGTCCGATGCATATTGCACAGAGGTGAAGCAGCGCTGGTGTTCCTGGTAGAACCAGAAAACCACTGAGCAGAAAAAGCCATGGCAGGAACCAGACTGGCAAACACTTCAGCAGCCTCCTCTGTGTGGCCTGCCGACACTGAGCCGTAAACAGAGCGAGCTGGATGGCAGAGAAGCCACAGATCCGACTCGCCTCCCCTCCAACCACAAACAGCACCAGGGTGTAAATGAATGCCAGCACGGTGATTGTGAGGATGGACAGGAGCAGGAAGGCCACTGACCCCCAGCGACGCTCCTGACATGATCCCAGCAGCAGCAGCAATACCACGCTGATCAGCAACGAGGGCGAGTCATCATGACTGAGAGCATACAGAAACACATCTGAGGAGGAAACAAAAAGTAATCCACATGCTTACTTTGGACAAATCAGAAGCGGTGTTTTGAAGATGTTCATTAGATGTAACTGCAGGGTTACCTATGAACCTTGGGAAGTATCCTCCTGGGCCCACGCTCAGACTTGCCTGGATGCCCCCAGCATACATAAGCAGCATTAATGCTATCAGAGCAAAAGTTACCAGGCAGAATCCAGGACGGTCCGACCCAAACAAGGACCTCACTGACAGGACACGGCTCAGCATCATTTCACATCAGATGCACCTGCTCCACTGGCTTTCACGACATTAAACCAGGCAAACAAATATTTGATGAGGTTCATCATAGGATAATTATATCCGATGAAATTTTAAATATGCATAACCATATTATTTTTCGTGCTACAATAGAAGACTGAGAGCTAAAGCCTATACAGGTAATTCACTGCTAAGTAAAACTGATAGCGATTACTAGGATTTGTTGTGGTTTCTGAATCAACAAAATGGTAGATAATTAACTATAGTTTACATTTATTACGCCACTTTATATAATAAAAGTAACGCAAGTAAAAACGATTTTAGCTTCGAGATGTAAGGAATTCGAGAGGATGCAAACTTCCGCAAACATTCTTCTTCTTCCTTATGTTTAGAATTTACAGCGTTTTACCGCCACCTACAGGTCATCCTGGATGCGTGCTTTCTGTACTTACAATTAGAGGTGGATAGTATTATTTAACACAGCAAATATTGTCACTGGAAGCACTTTGCATTTTTCTTACATGTATGCATGTCGTAAGTTTTATGTTGAAAAAAGTATTTGTAATTTATTTGTAAGTATTTTTTCACTTCAGTCTTCAAAATATCAGAATTAGCACCCAACTTTGTATAGTCATCTGTCTTCTGATCAGATTCTCAGTACTTTTTTTACTTGTACTTGAGTAATTTCTTGGTACTTTTTCTTATTTACTTGAGTAAATATTTATTGAGGGAGTTCTACTCTTCCCACCGCTGCCAATAATTAATGAAAATAGTGAAATTTTTTGTATCAGATTCTCTTATTTGTGTTGTTTGCTACATAACATTGTAAATTTAAAATATAACTTAAGGATTAATTTTTGAGTGGTATGTTGCATTAACTTGCTAGTGTTTTCTGACAATCTGCATGATTGTTAGGTGCAGTGTTTTGAAAAAGTATTTCACCAATTGAAGCTCTTCGGATTTTGTTCCGCTACAACTACACACTTCAACATCATTATTTGACATTCTCTATGATCGACCGCCGCAAAGTGATGTACAACAGTGGTTGGAAAAAGATGCGTGGTTTCCTTTTTTCTAACAGTAATCTATAAAGACTTCAAGTCTTGCTGCAGATTCTCAATTGAATTCTGTATCAGAGAAAATGGCTTTCATTGAAATTAAATCATAACAAAGACAGGCATGAATTTTAATGTCAACATCAACTGATTTGATTCTGAAGTGTTGGACAAGGGACACATCTGAAAGTTGCAGGACAGCAACTTTCAGCAATTTGCATGTTCAAATTGGTTGTCCTCTTTTTTTCTGGCCCAGCAGTGAACTAATGCTGGTTTAGCACTTGTTCTTCAAACTTTGGGACCAGAGAGGATACAAGGAGCTGATTATTACCAAACTCTAGAACTAGTTAAACACTGGAACCGGTTTGATGGAAAAGGTTCAAGAATTGTATTACTCAAGAAGGACAAGTTTCTAGTTTGAGTGATTTGAATAAGCAACAATACATGCAGAGTAAAACATTTGTAATAAACATTTTCAGCACTGTGACCAAAAGTATCAGTACCACATCTAGATAAATAAATACACGACTCGATTTTCATGACTAAAGGCTACATTCACAACATGATTTTCCCTACACGTTGCTTTTGTCATCGCGCAGGACAATGATCTCGCGAGACTTCGTGGTTCTTTAGCGCGGTGTGGACCCTCTTCTTGCATTTGGCAGAGTCTCGTCGGCTTGTACGGATTTACTAAAATGGCGTCTGCTCCCGGTGAGTGAAAAAAATCGCAACATCTTTTACATTCACTTTCCAATTGCTACGTGAAAAAGTTATGTTGATCAAGTTATCGTACGAAAACGTGTTTTGGTGAGACTAATGCGTTTACTTAGGTTTTAATTGAGCGTTGTTTCACAATGACCGTTGCCTACGCAGCGTGCATGGCCTAGTTTTAGCTCCTCGAGCTATTGTAGTTACCGAGTCGACCTTTTATTTAATACAAAGGCGGTTAAACTTAGCTATTATTTTTTTTAAGAGCTGTTATTCTAAAACTTTTTGAAAGTGCACCCAATCTGCATTTGGTAGCTGGAGCCGTCGTGTAGGGTTTCATTTGCTTGCTCGTTAGTTTTTCAGTGTAGGCCTAACAACGGGACTGTGTGGCTCGCGCGCGCAAACGATGTTTTATTAGAAAGTCAAACGGTTATTACTAATCTCTTTTCTGTTTACAGATTACAGCTCTTACAACCAGAGTGGTGCTCAGCAGGGGTAAGATATTTAAGTTAATCCAATTTTTACACTATTATTTGATTGTGTTTTTGTGACTTTGGTTCGAAAATAAATAATAGCAATTGGGACTGAGGAATGCTACTCCAGACTGAAAAAAACTGTATTTACTAATTGAAGCCTTTTTTTCTTGCATGTACATATTTTTGTGCCTATGCGTTTGTTGTAATTTATTATTACTCTGTTTGAATGTAGTGCAACTTCAGAATACTAATTTCATTATTTCAAATAAATGAACCTATGCAATACGTTTTTTAGCATGGGTTTGCAAATATGCTAGTAGAGCATATCATTTGTATGCTGCTTGCATTTGGAGAAATCTTGTTTAGATGATTTTGTACGGTTTCTAACTTGGATAATATATATATTTTTTTGTTTCCTTGCAGGTATGCCTCCTATGCTGCCCAGCCATCACAGAATTATGGCCAGTCAGCACAGGTAAGGTTGAAAAATAGAAATAAAATAGTTTTCTATTATAGATTGAGCTTGTCATATGGTGATGATTAATTTATTGTGTCATTATTTAAAAAACAAAACAAAAAAAACAACAACTTCCACCTTGAAGTTTTGATTTCTGATTTTTTTTTTTTTTGTTTTTAGCAAGGCTATGGCCAGCAGAATTATGGATCATACACTCAGCCTGCTGCAGCTGCTGCTGATAGCAGTTATACCCAGACAACCCCAGCAGCTGGAGGATATCCTCAACAGCAACAACAATATGGGTCATCATATGGCCAGCAACCAGCAAGTCAGTTTTTTGTTGTTGTTGTTTTTGGAACATATATTTTTTATTGTAGTCTGTTAGGGTCTAGCTTTAAATTAATGTAGAAAAGGGTGCCTAAAAATGTTTATTGCATCATTCAATAGACAGTTTGCAGGTAATGATACTGGAAACTAAAAAAAAAAAGACAACTTACCAGGGCTGCATATTTAACTATTAATTTTCTAGGACAAGTATTATAATAGCACTTCCTTTCTTGCAGCTGCTTATCCTCCTACCCAGTCTACTACTCATGGCTATTCACAGTCAACCCAGGGTTATGGAGCCAGTGGTTATGATGGCACTCCTGCTACTGCAGCTGCTCCAGCTGCCTCCCAGTCTTATGGGTCTCAGCCAGGATACACTGTCCAATCTGCCTACCCTGGGTATGGCCAACAGGCTGCACCTTCTGCACCACAGAGGTAAAAGTTTTATATATTTCAAACATGGTTATCATTTTAAATGAATGTTTCAGATTTTTTTGTAGTTCTTTGTTTACTGACTTTTTGTAGTTGCAGTGCTAACAGCCAACCGGCTAGTTACAACCAAAGCTCCTACTCCCAATCAACATCTTATGGACAGCAACAGCCTGGATACCAGGGTCAGCAGGCTGGATACAACCAACAGCAGGGCTACCAACAGCAGACTCCACCGCAGCAACAAGCTCCTCCTGCTTACCCTCCTCAGGGTGCTGGTTCCTATGGGCAACCAGCAGCCAATCAATACAACCAACAAGGTGGACCACCTAGTTATAACCAGTCTGGCCCTTACAGTAAGTTTGTCTTTTTGTCTTTTCTAAAGCTAAGATGGATTGGGAATGGGGCACTTTAATGTGACTGTAAACATATGTGGGCTATTCGTACTAATAAAGCTGTGTTGTATATTTATAGACAACTACAGACAGGATGGCCAAGGTGGAGGTTCTGGCTATCCTGGGTCTGAACCTGGAAGGTACCCTGGAGGAGGAGACAGCAGGGGCCCGGGAAGGGATGGCTTTGAACGAGGTGGAATGATGCATCGTGGGCGAGGAATGGGTCGTGGAATGGGGTAAGTGTGTTTCCTTAGCGTGTGATCTCATTTTTATTTTGATCATAGGTGCTGTTGCCATATTGGGCAGAGCTGAGACATTCTGTGGGGAAACGACTGCATTATTCTCCAGCAATCTCCCATTTTATTATTTGAGCAACTGCCCTGCTACTTTTAGCTCCATAATCCAAGCCACCCTACGAGTTGCTGAGAAGATAATTCAGGAATATGATTCATTCAGTTCACCTAAAAATTGCACGGTGATGGCTTTTGAGTCCTTGAGTTGGAGACCAGGTCTAAAATAATGTGCAAAAACTTAGCCTTCTGAAGTTGTGATGGTGGAGGCACAAAGCCATTGGTATGCAGTTGAAATGGCTTTATTGCCATTTTATTCCAGTTTCGCTCAGCTCTGACCTTTTTGGCTGAAGGTAAGTTGGATGTCCCTTTTTCGCACAATAACTTGAAAGAGCAACCTGTGCTTAAACTTTAGGTTAATTAGCTAATTTCTAAAGACATGAATTGACTGAGTCAGAACAATTTTTTTGGATAGATGGGAAGTTGGAGAGTTGATGGTTTTCACAGGCAGTGTTTCTTCTTTTTTTTCTACGATGTTTATGTTAGGGTTTTATTAGAAAAGTTTTAATACAAAACGAGTTAAGCCATCGTTTTTCTGTTTAAACTTCAGACCATGTTTTTAAGGAGTTTGGCATAAAATATTTTAAGTCAAGCGTCCCGTTTTTGTGCAGTATGTTTGGTTCCTTCTTAAATGCACATTTGTGCTCATTCATACCCATTTGGTACATTGCAATGCCTTTGAGATTTTTTTCTTTACAAGCTCATTGATATTTTTCGGGGGCTAACGCTTGAATGTTTTCAAGTATTATCAAAAACAGTAGGCTAAACTTAAAAAAGTTTAAATTGCTTATAGATAAAGCACATATAAAACTTGAGGTTCTGTAAAATTATAGATTTTAAGACATAAAACAGTCAAACTACAATTAAAAACAGATGGCAGGTATAAATGGACTGCAGAGGTGAAAGGAAAAACAATAATCAAGGATAATACAAACTTGCACTGTACCTAAAACCACTGGGAAACTGTTAAAACAAGTGAAGATGCCTGTAATATCAAAAGACATGTTTCAAATATTGGGAACCATGACCAAAAAAAAAAAAAGACTCCAATGATCTTTAGCCTATATTTTGGACCAGAAGCAACTGATCTCATGGCCCACAGGTGAATGATGACGAGAGCAGGTGTTTTCTCATGGTATTGCCTTTAAAGAAATTGGTTAAGTCTTGCCATCTGCCTTGACTGTAAGATGCTTTTCTGCAAAACATACCTAATGTGTTGCTTTAATTTAATATCAATTCTGATAACCCCCAGATTGGTAATGTACTGTTTGAGGTGTGGAGCCAGAGAACCAAAGTTGGCAAGATGGGTGTGTAATGTATATTTATGGCTAGTTGGAGTAGAGCTGGTACCAGTTCTGAGACGTCCAGGTTGAAGCTGGCTGGAACATGACTTGAGATCAAAATATTTACACCTCTGGCAGGGTTGTTGAAAGTATTTGTTCCATTTATCAATATGTTTCTTTTTTCTGACTGGGAGTGATTAACATTTTGAACAGAGTCTCGGCTTAAATCCAATATTCTGTGGAAAACAATAAGGGTGACAGAAAGGAGACCGTCAATCCTCAAAGACTTGGAGGTCACCAGAGGAGACAAATTGCCCAGATCTGGTCAGCAATCAAGGTTTTTATTTTGTCAACTAAGATTTATTGTGAAGGTTTTGAGTGATTTTTAAATTTCCATTTTTGATCGGGCTAATTTAAACAATTAGCCCAATCACCTAATAAAAATCTTGGTTGAATTCAAATCATTTTAAATCCAAATAACCTCTTTGTAGGGCTCATCTGTATTTGGCTTCATAGTGAATCTGACAATCTGCAAAGGAGTGGAAGGAGATGTCATGATTTATCACAGTAGACCCCAAACTGAGCAGGTACAAAAAGGAACAAAGAGGAGGCTTGACAAATGTTTTATGAAGGGGGGCACGGATGGACAGCACATATTCTGTATTAACAGGTCAGACACTAGACTTTTCTCCTTCGACTACCTCTTGGTTTGAGAAAATTGAGATTAAAAACCTAAAAAATTCAGTCAGACTTAAATCCAAATTTCAGAAATGGAGCATTTAGTATATTGTTTCTTTTTCTATTTTTAATTGCAACACCTACATTAGTTTCTAAGTTTCAACCATTACAGTAATTTTATTGTTTGGTCCTGATCGGGGTTCAAAGTCTTTTTTTCTTTCTTTTTTTTTTAATAATTGTGTCGATGTTGTCAGTATTTGGCTCAAGGGTATACAGTGTTTGGAATCGAATACTGTGGAGTGGTGGGGGACCCCAACATTTGCGTTTTCAAAATAGTTTGTGTTTACACTGGTAAAGCGGATATTGGTGCAGTTTTTATGTTCACTAAAAGTTGGTGTTTTCGTCAGTATGGACTCCAAACATAATAATCTATAAAAGGTTTTCTGACAGAATGGCAAAAAAATTAAAACCCAATTTTCATTGAAGTTTCAGTGTTCCACAGATAACTTCTTGGGTGCAATATGTGATAGGAGTGTGACAAGGATGCAAGTTTCACATGTCAAAAGCTTTGGCCTGTCAGAAATACTTCAATATTGTTTCCCCCTCTTAAGTTGCAATGTCCACATAGAATGTTGCACATTGTGATGAAAATCAAAAGTATGGAAAATATGGGGTTAATTCATATAATCACAATCAAATGATCACAAAACCATGTGTTCCTGATATAAAGCAGTCTTTGTTTTACATACTTATGAAAATGTTTTCCCTATTAAAAACAAATTTTACACAGTTTGGTAGATTTAGGTGGAACTTTACAAGCACTAAGGTCATGGCAGGCATCCCTGCTGGTTTGGACTTTCACTACAAGTCTCAACTTTGAGAAAAAAAATCTGTTAAAAAAATATTGGTTGTTTTGATTCAATAAACTTTGTTCTCTTTAGATGGATTTTCAATTTTTTAAAAAACTGAATGGTTGGATTAAGCTGTTAGGTGTTCAGGTTTGGATTAGTAAGGTGCTAAAACTATTCAGGAGAGCGGAGGTTTTTAACAACAATATACAGAAACGGGTGCATTTAAATTTTTTATAAGTTCTATAAAATCGTTTACATTTTTTATAGGGTTTAGAGTTAATGTAGGGCTTCATCTCAGTTTAGCTTTGCACAGGTGTTTGTGCTCTGGGGTGAGGGGTGGGGTTACTGTGTTTTGAAATGTTTGGAATACAAATGTTATTTCTTTTCAGCACCTTTTTAACATGCTTTGTCACATTTATACCGTACAGGTAACAGTGAGAGCCATTTAAAACCATCTTTTCTCTAAAACGTATCTGTACTCAGTACAGAGTCTCCAGCTTAAGCAGCAGGAAGGAGCTTAAACAAAGATTCGAAGTCTCCCTTTTATCAAGAACTGAGGATGGTGTTTTTATTTTTGTCTTGTTTTTCTAAGCATGATGGGTATATAAAGTCAATAAAGTCACCTGTTTTATTTAAATTTATCATATTTTTGGTAGACTTTGTATTTGTTTTGGTGTTTAAAACATGTAATTGTCTTTATTCTGGTGAATGTAATGACAATGACTCTCCTGTGAAATTTCAGATGCATTGTATTTTTTTATTATTATTATTATTTTAACTGTAAAAGTAATTAAATTGTAACTTAATGCTGAGGTGATGGTACTAGATATGTTCCATCAATGCATCTGAAATAATTCTACCTGTGTACATTTGTTTTAGGATTTGTCACATTTTAAAAGCCGACATAAACATGTTCCTTTCTTTTTTTATTTTTGGATTATTGTATCCACTGTTTCAAACTGTCATTGGATGTTGTACCAAGCTAAGGAATGGCACATAGTTAGTATAATTTTTTTCAATGAACTGTACACTTATAGTTGGGATAGATAGAATGTTTTTATTACTCCCCCAATCAAGCCACTTTGCTCGAGCCATGGAAGTGGCTGTAAAAGGGAAACGCCTTCATATCTCCATTTATTCCCCCATAGCAGCGCTGGAGACAGAGGTGGCTTCAGTAAGCCTGGTGGTAAGTTACTGAGTATTACACTGGTTAGCCCTTTCTAAACTGTAACACTTTTTGGGTAAATATGCTTTCAACATTGATATAAATTGTGGTATGCTATTTTTTTCCCCTACAAAAACACATCAAAATATTGGATTTTTTTTTTTTTTTATGCCTGAGACCATTTGCTCTGGGGTACTTTATATAATTCAGTCACTGGTTATGGTTTGACTATCTTTTAGATCGGTTAATAAGAAAAGTGTTTGCGGCTGCTCTGGCAAATCTGAGCTGAATCTTTTATTTTTTTGAAAGATTTCACTCTGGTCTTAAAGGCTTTTTCTAAAGAGTTATACATATATATATATACCAAGGGTTCTGAGGTGTTCAATTTTTCAATTGAGTTTATCAATTGTGGACATTTTGTACCAGAAGGTACCATATTTTTCAACTTCCCAATACAAGTCATGCATAAGTGTGGTTTATGAGCTGTAGTTATGAGGTGTCTACTGGATTTTAGTTGCATGCACTGACTTATTTTCCTCTTTACTTTTTACTCAATGGACTACAGGACCCATGGGCGGCGATGAACGCGAAATGGGTAAGTAGAATCTTCAACCCAAGACTCTGTGTGTGTATATGTATATATATCTATATATGTATATACTGTACTTTTGACACTGAACAAAGGCATATGTGGTCTTGTGCAGTAATTTGCAAAAAAGGATTTGTTTATTGTCTTCCTATTTAAAAATCTTTTTATTGGAAATGGAAACTATTGTGATTTATTTTGTACCTGTAGGACGTCCAGAAGAGCAAGATGACTCTGAGAACAGCACCATTTACATCACTGGGTTGACTGAGAAGGCCAACATAGAGGAAATGGCTGAATTCTTCAAGCACGTTGGGCCAATAAGGGTAATAATAGCTTTTAGCCCTGGTTTACCTCCTAGTTCTTCACAAAGACATAGTAAGCTATGTCTTTGTAAAGACATAGTTTACTTTGTCTTTACAAATCAAGTCAATCGTTGGCTTTGTACACTTTCAGATCATGCACCTGGGGTTATAAATCCAAAGGAGACGAGCCTAAAACTCACATTTTTTTTTTTTTTTTTTTTTTAAAAAAAACACATTTTCTCTTGGGGAAAACTCCATACTCCCACACACTGTGATTAGCACATTTTCTTTAGCCTCCAGATTCCCTGTTTCCCCCTCAGTTGATTGTGAAGCTAATGTGTCGATTACATAATGTAAAGATGATCTGGAAGGGGAGATGTATGATTTTCTTGAGGGGTATTACTTGTGGAAATGCAGATATCCTCAACAGATTGATCCTAGAAAATGTCAGTTTCATCTCACCACAAGTCTTTGTAGTACATTTCAACAGGCGACTTAAAAGAAAAATTTAAGGTCAATTTTTAATACACATGGTTTATATTTAACCACAACTGTTACTGAAACTAAAGTGTGCGCTCTTTTTTTTAAAGATAAATCGCAGACTGGGTCAGCCTGCTATCAACATCTACACAGACAAAGACTCAGGAAAGCCTAAAGGTGATGCTACCCTGTCCTATGAGGAGCCCGTCTGTGCCAAAGCAGCTGTGGAGCATTTTGATGGTATGATTTATAGATTAAATTTCAAAATAATAAGAAAAATCAGAAGTACTTCGTAAAGTGAGATGACAAAGTTTTATCTTAATTACAGGGAAAGAGTTTCAAGGACGAAGACTTAAGGTGTCCATGGCGCGCCGAAAGCCCATGATGGGTGGAATGAGAGGTGGCATGCCAATGCGTGATGGCATGATGGGCCGTGGAGGTAAACTATCACAGTTTGTCACTAAAGTCTGTAGCATGTGTTGGATCTGATGGTATGATGAAAAAATGTTGGAATTTCAGGTATGATGGGACGAGGAGGAGACCGTGGAGGCTTTGGCCCACGAGGCGGTCCACGTGGAATGGGCAGAGGTGGACCAACAGGAGGCAACATGCAGCAAAGAGCTGGCGACTGGGAGTGTCCTAATCCGTATGTACAGCCACCGCATGCACAGCTTTGCGTGTGTCTTTATAATTGTGTTTTGTAACTGTACATTTTTTTCACAGGGGTTGTGGTAACCAAAACTTTGCTTGGAGGATGGAGTGTAACCAGTGCAAAGCCCCCAAACCAGAGGGCTTAGGTGGTGGTCCTCCTTTCCCCCCAGGTGGTGAGAGAGGCCGAGGCGGCCCTGGAATGCGTGGGGGCAGAGGTATGGATCGTGGTGGGCCAGCAGGAGTTGGAGGCCCAGGTGGACCCGGTGGTTTCCGTGGAGGTTGGGGAGGGGACCGCGGGGGATTCAGAGGACGTGGAGGAATGGACAGGGGAGGGTTCCGCGGAGCCGGGCGTGGAGGACCGCCCATGGACCGAATGGGTGGCAGAGGGGGAAGAGGAATGGGACCACCTGGGGGCAAGATGGATATGAGGTAAGGTGTTCAATTTAGGCTTGAGACTTTGTTGATGTTAAAAGAATATCCAGTAAAGGGGGTTTATTGCCTTTTTTTTCTCTTTTAGGGACCACCGCCAGGAGCGCAGAGACCGACCTTATTGAAGGAGAACTTCTTGATTATTCCTGTTGTGGAATTTGATTTTTAAAAGAAGTTTTAATTTATGATTCCATATTTTGATGGTTATAGAACTGCGTTCATTCAGCCTGTGCAGTTTGTCCACTCTAGTTACCTTTTTTTATTTTCTTGTTTTAGTTACCGTGTTTACGCTGCATTCTGTATTGTGCATGTTTCAGTTTGTTTTTAAATATCATTAGGTTTGACATTGTATCGTAAATCCAATATTTTTCATTGGTTGATGTAACAGCCCCTCCTTCCCCATAAACTTACAGTTGTATGATGATGATGATAAACTTAGAAAATAAAACTGCGAATTTCACCCTTTTATTGTGGGCATCCTCAGTTTTACTAAATGAAAGCTGAAATATCGACGATTCCTTTTATGGTCAAACTGAAAATAAGGATGCTGTTGGTGGTCAGGTTAAATTGTAAGGTAGCTGTTTCAGCACTTATCAAATAATTCAAGTATCGAGACACTTATTGGAAATCTATGTGCTCAGTTATAAAAAGCATCATCTACTGATTATAGAAAACTTCATACCTGGTTTGCTGTGGGTGCAGCTGGAGCCTCTATTCCTTTTCTTGTCAGTAGGTGGTGCAAAATTGAACTAAACTTCTTGCAGCATTGACTGCAAGGAGATGTTGAACACTTCTAGAAGTGTGATTGTATTTATATAATTATGGCCAACAGGTATATGTAGCCTGTGGGCCATAAGATAAAAAATTAGCCTTTTTTTATCTTCAGGTCACAAGATTTAAGTCCGTTCACAAAGCATTCGTAGTCTTAACCCATTTAAGCCCAAATCTTTTCCAGACATGAAAATATTAAAATCAGATGTCATTGATTGCCCTTTGAACTAATCAAGGGGAAATAATTTTGAAAATTGTGGAAAAAAAATATGAAAAAGTGTGTTTTATGATCGGTCACAATTGTGACCAGTGGGATAATATGGTGTTCTTACTAGGATGAGCTGAAAGTGCTTTTTCCAAATAGAAAATATAAAAGGTGAACATTGTTTCTTTATTTGAATATATCTTGTCACAGCATTACTTTAGTGCAACATTTGCTCTGTAAAGTACAAATTTGACTATCTGTATATTCTAAACCAAGGTAAATTTGAGTGCTTGAGTGTTTATGTATAATTATATTGAACTTCAGTCAGTTGTAGTGTTATGTTATCCCATTAACATAGATCATAAAGATAACATCTATAGTAGAGGCCTTCATTTATGTTATTGAAAATCATGAACATCTGTCAGTCTGACTGTCATACAGTAATAAACTTAGTCCAGGGTCCTTCAGCTCCAGGGATTGAGGGCCCGTATCAGGCATCTTTTCCATCCATTTCTGCTTCAATACACCTGAATCAGGTGATTAGCAGGACTCTGGAGAACTGGACTACATACTGAGGAGGTCATCCATTTAATTCAGGTGTGCTGGACCACGGACACACCTGAAAGTTACAGGATATCGGACCCCAAGGCCTGGAATCAAAGGCCAGTTGTATGGCTCCTTCTCACCATTTGGTGACTGGTATTCTTGAATTTGAGTTATTTCATCCCCTCCTTACTTTCCATGATCTTTCTTGAAGCACTCCATTTGCAAAAAAGCCTTGAATTTCTCCCAGGCATGGGTGGTGTAACAGCAACATCTCTGGAAACAATTCTTGCGTTGACTGACCAGTAAGTGTTGGTCACATCTTGAAGAGAAGTGTCCAAACCTTTGCATACGATAACCCATGAGAAGGTCAGCAAATCGGTCGTCCCTCCTACGACTCATTTGTAAAATATCTAAAAGATAAATTACCTGTACTTGTGTAGTTATTTATCAAGTCCAAATAACCTGAAAGTGATTTTTACCACATTTAGTCATTGACACATTCACACACATTCACACACTAATGTGTAGCTGTAGCTACTATATTGTAGCTACAGCTTCTCTGGCACAGTTTGACAGCAGTAAAGCAGTCGTACTCTTGCACCACCGGGTCCTCTGACTACCACCGGCAGGCATGGCGTGTGAATTGCCCTCTTGATCAAGGCCGCAACGACTGACACAGACAAAGTTGGGGTTCCAGCAGGCAACCCACCAGTTACAAGATAAGCTCCAACCTCTTAAGCTACAGTCATCCTATTTACAGGTGCACTTTTGAGATGGGCCACCACCACTTCTTGAGGGGTTTAGGTCATGAAGGTCTACACCTCTCATGTGTTCATTGATCTATTTGACATCAGTCTCTGTGTAGTTCTTTCCCATCTTTGTTTCTACTGTGAAAATATTGTCTTTCTAGTGGACCAGCGGTTTCTCATCTTGTGTTGGACCTTCATTTGGAACCTCTAGTTTGAAAGGGTACATGAAAGAGACAGCCGTTCCTTCATCATAAACTTTGCAGGTGGTAACAGAGTGCAACATGACTGGTGAAAGGGGAGATCATCCTCTTTTCCCATGAACTGATCATATGCATTCAAAATCGGGCATGGATTTTCCCTGTCTAAGCCACCACTACCAAAATCAGTAAGGATTCCATCTTTCTGATAACTACATTGTTGTATACTTTGTCTGACCATCACTAAGTGTCCAGCAGATCAAGAACCGCACTCAAAATTAATTAATCTTAAAAAGAAGAAGTTTGGAATTGGAAGAATATGGTATGTATTTAAATAAGCGTACCTAGGTAAAATATATTGTCCCACCGGTCACTATTGTGACCATCAACATGTTTACACATCCACCAAGGTGCAACCAAGATATAAACAGCTCTGGTCATGTGATAATTTACTCTAAACATGTGATACTGCCTCAGTATTATCTAAACTCTCTAAGCTTTCAATATTTGCTGAACATTAACTGAAATTTTAATCAGTAAGCTTTTTGGAGTCCTTGAAAGTGAAATTGACCGGTGGGTTTAAATGGGTTAAGAGAACAGTTTTAACCCATTTAAACTGTGGGTTAAAACAGTTTAAACGGGGTAAAACGGTTTTAACAGTTTTAACCCATTTCAGTTAATTTAAAATTAACTGAAATGAATTCAGTTAATTTTAGGTTAACTAAATTTAACCTAAAATTCAGTTAAATTTTAGGTTTTCTTTCCTTCCCCTTTTTACTGGCATAACGTTTTACTAGTTGTCTTACAGATTCTAAGTACTATTGAACATTTGAGGTTTGTCCTGAAAACTTTGTTCCCATTTTCTTCTATCTCATTAAAATCATTTTCTCAGAGCTCAGGAAGCTCCACCTCAGCTGACGTCTTCAAATTGTTCCCATTTGCTTTGGTCACTTCTCTCTGCTGTGCACTCCTTTTCTTCTCTGACAGAAGAGCTGATTCATCCAGGCCCAGAAAATGATCTCATCAGCCCCCTCCCACCTTTTCGCTCTTTCTCTGTGCTATTCTCCCCCTCCTTGGTTTCCCTCTCTTAAACGGATGTCACTCTTTTTAAATGAAAACAAGCCACCCTTCCTTGCGTTGAGTGTGCTTTTAATTTTAGCAGGCACGGTGGAAAAGTTCACAAAAGCTTGTCCAATCAAGAGCCGGCCAAAATTTCAAAAGCGTTTTCCATTAAAACTGCAGTTGGAACATTTTGAAACTTCAGATTTTGGAAAAACTTTTAAAGCAATAAAATAAACATATTCCTCCACACTCTGAGAAGACATTTTCAGCGGTATGTGGAACCAAAGCCTAAAAGCGGTGTTTGTGGCTAATCTGTGCATTCAAAAGCTTTATTTAAAAAGACATTTTATGTAAGAAATTGGTGAATCAGATCTTCTGTAAACTAATTTTCTTTAGACACATTTAAATTAACAGGGCAAGCAGGAGAATACAGCTTATTCAGTTTGAATTTTAGTGTTTGTGACCAAGAGATCTGTAAAAGCACAACTGATTCTGGGTTAGAGCTGGACCCATTACTAGAATCATCTTATGCCAAGATTTTAATACAATTTTTCCATCAAATTTTAAGAATGAGTTAGGGTTAATCCTAACCCATTAATGACTGGATATTTCTCATGGTATTGTTCCCCACCTGTGGCTGCAGATGCCAGACATTTAAAAGAGAAGTATTTAATTTTCCTGTACAAGAAGCAAAACTGGCTGCTAAGAAATGTTTTTAAGAATTAAAAATAGACAATACATCAACTCTAATAACTACTGCTAAATAAAGTTTATTCTATATTCAAATCTGTGTACAGTATCATAATCATTAGACATTACATTAACAGAACGGTTAAACAAGGTTCTTAATGCAGCCTGAAAAAGTATGTAAATTTTTTTTTTTATTGAAAAACATTTAGAATTTCCATTGTCCAAATTTCTCTGTTTGCATTTTTTTCCCTTTTAATTTCAATAAATTTCAGTTTTTAAATATATGCCAATAAACTTTGGTATTTATGTAGTCTTAATATTCCTACTGAAGGCTCATTTCTTAGAGCACTGTGTGCTGTCACTGTCTTTAACACAAGACATCAAGTCATGCTGTTTGCTACCGCAATGTGATGGTAGCAGGAGAGCCATCCACTGGCCTGACTGTTCACACAGGTAAGATGTTTTTTAATTATTTTTTCTGAAAACACTGACTCTAAAAATATGACCTCAAATACCTGGGCTGCATACAGTAAGTTAAAATTGCAAAATATTTTATTTAAAGAGGTGTAGAGCAGCTATTCGTGTGACTAAATATTCAAAGGTGTTCATTTTGCTGAACGGGTGGTAAACTCTCCCTTCTCACTGAGACCACGGTTAGCATTTTTTAGTGGGTGCCTGTTCTTCAAAATGTAGAATATTTCCTCTTTTACACGTGGATTTTTCACAAATCAAGCTATAAGAGCATGAAGTTCATCATTTGAGACCAGTGTGGCCTTGCGTTTACCTCGCTGTGAATTATTGTTACTGTTAAATCTTAAACAGGTCTGTCAGGTTCTGAATACTGCTCTAATTACATTACTAGCAGACCTGTTCTGCTGTAAATGAATAACAAAAATCTTATCATACCCATGGCAGAATATGTGCTCTTATCTCTGGAAATTTTATTTTGTACTTTGTTACCAGTCTGAGTAACTTGAATATTGGAATAGATATCTCACCAGTCTCTTTGTCTTTTTCTATCCTAGAGTTTGAAGACATTGAAGCATCTTAAAGTAGATTGTTAATTTGTAACAAGTTAAGTAACTTTTAGTCATTTTTAAAAGGTTGTCAGTACTCTATTTCTAACTCAACCATCTTTTAATTGTTGGTACAGCAATGATGTACAGGTTTGAGTTTACAGCTAACCTTTCAGTCGAATAACACTCATTTAGCTTTTTGTACTTTGCAACATTACAACCAAAAACATCAAGCTGGTCTGTCATTGACAACGATAAAGTTGCACATCATTGTAAGGTGGAAACAAAACATTTCTTGTTCTTTTTTAGCAACAAAAATCTAAAAAAAAGGTGGACATTTGTAATCAACTATAGTGTTCATGTTAACATATTTTCCAGCCTGAGCTGCGAGTCTTTGCAGCTCCTCCAGAGCTTTGGGCCTCTTGGCCAACACTCTGCTTAGTGGATGGTCATGTATTGGTGGCTTAGCAGTTGTCCCATATTCTTTCCATTTTTGGAGGAGGGTTTGAACTGAACTGTGCTCACTGAAATGTTCAAAGCTTTGGACAGTTTTATCAACTAATTCTGCTATGGAAATCTCAACTTTATCCATGCGTGATGCATTTGCTCCATAATGGAGGTCAGCCCTTCTCAATTCAAAGAATCACTTTTTGCCCTTTTGCTACAAAATTACATTTGACTTGAGCGGTGAAACAAGATAGATTGCATAAACATATATTCAATTAAATGTTTTATTTTAAAATTGAAGATGAGTCATTGACATTACACAAAGCAAAATTAAACTTTACTTAAACCCTCTCCATGAATATGAAAAATGAAGAAAGCTACCTACTTTTCATTTAAAATGGGCAACTTAGTTTGAAACAAAAAAAAGCTGAAGTGCTCTTCTATTGTTGATAATCTATGCTAATATTGTATAAAATATACAGAAGAGTTGCTAAAATCATCCCTTTTTTATTGCTTTTAAAATTTAAAAAAAGTAAAAAAAAAAAAAATAGTTTCGCTATTTTTATTAACCTGAGTCATACTGTCTGTCCTGCAGTCAGTTTTGAACATGACTGTGAATGAGTCAATTATTTATGTCCTGTTTTTGGTCAGCTGCTGGTTTCCTGACCCAATCCAGCCACTTTTTGTTCAGCGCTGACTTGGTGAGCATAGGGTTAAGTTTTCCTCTTCCAGCGTTTATCCCTCATAATGGGATGTGCCTCCGAGTCGCTCTGCTGGTTTAAGCTGCAGCAGGTCAACATATTCAGCGCAAGAGGCGGTGCGACATGGGCTGAGCCTGTTTGCAGGGAAATGAGCTGTGGACTGTGAGCGGCTCAGTGGTCCTGATTTCTCCCGACGAGGAGCTGGTGGGCCTCCGACAGACATGGCGACACGTGGAAGTGTGTGGCCGACAGGAACCGCCGGCCGTCGGGTGGATTAACCGGGGATCGGGTGAGCGTCGGCGGGCAAGGACTGAACCATTTTTTTCCCCCGCTCCCACAACTCGGAACCCTGCGATGCGCTCCGTAGAGGAAGCGGGTTTCGCAGACATCCGGAAAACGCATCCATGCGCCACGGCAGCCCCGCATCCCGATATGCTCCTGGCAACACAAAGCCTGGCTTCAATTAGCTTCAGTTCAGAACCGCACATGCAAATCGGCATGGGTGCGTCAAAACGGTCATTGCGCTTTGTTTTGTGGCTGAGGCTTTGGAGTGCAGTTCTGCAATGAGACAGTCGGGGATGATCAAGTAAGACTTTATTGATACATATTTCGACAATATGGCTGATCAGAGCAACATTCAGTCCGCCGCCTCTAAGAGCATCCGGCCCTTTAAGTCCAGTGAAGAATACCTGTATGCCATGAAGGAGGACCTGGCTGAATGGCTGAAGACCCTCTACGACCTGGACGTCACTGCGGACACCTTCATGGATGCGCTGGAGACGGGCTGCGCCCTGTGTCGGCACGCCAACACCGTGAACCGCGCAGCGCAGGAATTCCAGTTGGAGAACCCGGAGGCTGCGAAGTCCATGAAGGTGCCGTCGAAGGATGTGGTCTTCCAGTCGCGAAACGTGATCCCCGGCTCGTTCCTGGCGAGGGATAATGTCTCCAACTTCATCACCTGGTGCAGGCAGGAGCTCTGGATCAAGGACGTCCTCATGTTTGAGACCAACGATCTGGTGGAGAGATGCAACGAGAAGAATTTCATCCTGTGTCTCCTGGAGGTGGCGCGGCGGGGGTCCAAGTTTGGCATGCTTGCGCCCATGCTGATCCAGCTGGAGGAGGAGATCGAAGAGGAAATCCGGGATCAGGAGAGCCTGCAGGCCGAGGGAGCTGAGCAGGCCGAAGAGATGAGCTCACCGAGCAGGTGTTGCAGTAGGAAGGAGAGCTGTCACAGTGTGGAGGATGAGGAGGAACCGGAGCCGGAGCCTTACGTCTGGCCACAGAAGAGGGTTTTATGTGACATGCGAAACCTGGATGAACTGGTGAGTTGTTGATGAAAGCATGAAGTTTCTTAACATTGTTATTTTCTGATACTATACTCACTAAAGGTGGATTCAAGTAAGTTGGCGCATCATTAAAAAGTTAAACCTATAGATTAATTACACAGTTATATCATATTCTTGATGATTTATGGCTTCCAGTCAAAATTCAGTGTGTCAGAAAATCATTACCATGCATAAGACCAATAAAACCAACTATTTCTAAAACAAAAAAAAATTATGTTATGACCTGCACAAGCAAAGCAAGATTGCTGACTTGACAGTTTTCCAGAACACAGCCACTGACTCTCCACATAAAGGGTAAACCACCAAAGGTCATTGATAAAGAAGCTGGCTGCTGTATCCAAGCTTTTTTAGAGAATTTTGAGGCAAATGTGGCATTGATTCAACAATAGATGGACAGGAAAGAGGGCAGAGAGGGAAGGAGAAGACATGCATAAAATGACCCAGGGCCAGGGATTGAACTGGGGACAACCGAGTTGAGGACTGAATAAGGTGTGCTTGTTCTATCACTGAGTTGTGGCATATCCAAGCATATTGGAAAATTGAGTGGAGGGAAAATATGTGGTAGAATAAGCTACACAAGCAGCAGGTATAACCACGGTACAGAGAGGATGGTGAAGTCATTTCAGAAGTTGGGAAAAGGTCCACAAGGGATGCTGAAGCCAGACGCATCATAAGTGTATAGTGTGAAGTTTCCACAGTAGGTGAGGGTTTGGGGAGTCATATCATCTGCTGAATTGGTCCAATGAGTTTTATCAAATCTAATGAGTTCCCAGCCGTTTACCAAGACATTTTAAGGAACTTCATGCTTTCCTGATCTGAACCGCACAGGTAATATCTGGATTATTGTCAGCAGGGGAATAAGAAACACCTGAGCCAACAATTGAGACAAGCTGGAGGCTGCTATGAAAGCAACCTGGGCTTCCTGAACACCTCAGCAGAACCACAGGCTGAGCTCCATGCCACGCCTCATTAATGCAGTAATTCATGCAAAAGGAGACCCAACCAAGCACTGAGTGTATATAGTGTAAACTCAGTACTTGGTTGGGTACTTGTACATGTTTGTATTGAACATGTTTTTGTATTAGGTTTATGTAATATTCTAATTTTCTGAGGAGCTAAATGTGCTTTCATTATATATAAAAAAATTATAGTACCGTAATCAAAATAAACCAAACACTGGAAATTTATCATTCTCTGTAATGAAGCTGGAATATATTTTCCTCCAGAAATGAAATAGCTAAAATAAACTAACTTCTCAATGATATTCTAACTTAATGAGATGCACCTGTATGTTTGCCCACAGGCAAACTAAACGTGTCAAAGCTGCTTTATGACTTGTGATGATTTCTCTGCTTACATGCTTAAGGATATAAGAACACACTTTCCCATAACAACTCTCCCTTTAGCCTTAGCTCAAAGTAAATGTAATCCAGCGTATTTTGTCCCGTATTTTAGCAGCTGTTGGGAATCCTGATTTCTCACAGAGTAATGCATAAGAAATGTGTGCAAGTGTCTTTTCAAGTTTGTAGGTTTCCTGTAGAGTGAGTGACTGCACATATTTTTTAAATCCTTTTCAACTAAGCGGTCAGAAAGCCCATCACCCACAAATAATTGCTCTTCCTCACAAATGACTTCTGAAAAACAAAGACTTTTTGAGTCTCTTATCAGTCAGCTTGGCTACCAAGAATAATTAACACAACACTGACATGATAATTAGCATTCTGCCACCAGATGTTTTGTACTCCAGCCTTTTTTGTCTTCTAATCCATATTGAGCTGGTTGATCTTTATTAGAAGTTGCTGGACCTCAGCAGACTAGAGCACAGCTAATGAGCGAGCAAACACCCAGGCAGAACACATGCTTTTGCAGGGCTGCAAGATTGGTGGTGGAGTTAATAATTTTATGCTGATGAGAGGAACAATGCCCGTCTTTGACATCAGTGATCTGAGAGCCAACGGGGCAGGAGGAGAGGAGACGGCGGACGCATACACTCATACTTGTCAGACAGCAGAGTGGAGCGCTTCTTTTTTGTGTGTGTGACCTCTGCAGACAGAAATAGGAGGAGGATGTGCTCTGTACTTGTCTAGCATCTGAGTCCACACACTCTCGCTCATATGACTGAGGATTATACAAGCCAACGCATTTTGGGACAGAACATTTAGAGGAGCGCTACTGATGCATATGCCAGTCTTTTCCTTTTCAGTCACCATCCCTCTGCCCCTGAGCGGTCACAGTGTCATGTGTCAGACTTGGAGAAAGAGAGACACTCAGACTGCAGAGCTTCTGACTGATATTGAAAGCATTCCTCTCGGTTATCATCTGCCTGAGAATCCAGTCCTCTTCCTCTTTGAAATCTGCATTTTAGCTGCACAAAACAGAGAGAAGTGATTAAAATAAGTCATTTAGAACAAACGAAAAAAATGAACTGTTATTAGATATGAGGCTGATGGATTTAAGCAGCTGGCATTATCAAGGGTATTTTTATGTATTTTGTTGAGATATTAATTTAATCTTTACAGCTGCTATTTGTCACACTTTTGCCTGAAATTTAATTTTACTATTTAGCATATTACACTATAATGGTCTCGTTAATGCAGATTAATGTAAACTAAATGACTTACCCATTCCAAATGTAAAAAAAAAAAAAACGACAGCTTTGCTAATCATGCACAGACAGTCCTACCATGTTACACGCTTTTCACTTTAGATTGATGTATCAAAGATGTTTCTGCAGATGGATATGCTCCAAACCCTCAGCCTGGTTTTCATATGTTAGTTAGGACATAACAGCTAAGTCATTGTTTGCATCACGTGCAGGACATCATGAATAATCACATGAGTTTATATTTCAAGCAGAAAATGTGAGCTGTGCTGTTAATATGTGTGAAGCTTTTCACTCCAAGACCACTTTAACTGCACTGATTCCTAGCAGTTCAGTGGCGGCACAGTAGCAAGAAAGTCAAATCCTGGCCATGTCCTTTCTGCTCACAGTGTTCAGGTGCTTGCCGTAGTAGTGTGGATTCTTCCCAGGTGCTGCAGAATTTTCCCACAGTTCAGATAAATGTGTGATTACAAGTACAGATCAGTTAATTTGTTACTTTTGCACTTCTCCTCAGGTTTGTGTGCATGGTTGCTGCCCAGTGATAGACTGGTGATTTGTCCAGGGTGTAGTTGACTGTTAAAGAAAGGCAACACCTCCTCGGCAACCCACCAAGAATAAACACAAGCAGAAGATGGGTGGCTGTTCTTTAGCCATTCAGACTACTCTACATGCTGCGTCATTTCAAATGCTGGTGTGTCTAACTGTACTTTTATTAATTCATTTGTGGTTTGATCGTCAGAGTATTCCTGTTGTTTAAGATTTGGAAATAATTGAAATCCATATGATTATTCAAGAAGACTGAGAATGTTTATTGATAGAAAGCTTAAAATTCAGCTTCCTCTTAGTGTTTTAGTAATTATAAAGTAGTTTTTTGTTTTATAAAACAATGCAATATAGGTGATTAACTCTGAAAATACCTATACAACCATCAGGTGACTCAGGAAGCTCAGGATGTGTCACATCCGCTAATTCCTGGATACAATGAGGATTAGCTGTTGACTTTTCTTGTTACACACCCTCATGTCAACATTCACCTACTGTACTTCTTCCTCTGATCTGCTGCTGCTGCTTACATATATATATATATATATATATATATATGGGTAAGCATATATATGGGCATGCAAATATATTGCATCCTTATGCTATACACTCGTATAGAGCATAAGGATGCAATATATTTGATTGAATTCCTTCAGTCAGCGTCATTCCTTCTGCCTGCTCACTCATGTAAACTGGTTCATATCTTTTCCCACCTCAAGCTTCAGGTTCAGCCCTTCTTTAGTTCATACGTGAGCCGTCGCTCCCTTCCCCCACTCGTCTCTACCCTGGAGACACCAGAACGCAGAGTGTGACCGTGTGTTTTGTTGGTGTCCTTGAAGGTAGGAAAGGAATCGGCAGCTGCAGTTGGCGGGGAGGCAATCAAAAGCAGACATCTCCATCTCTCAGTGAGGACTCCTCGTGATTAAAAGAAGAGAACGAATCTGTCTTACCGGCCCTACTGTATTAAGCTTCGGGCTCAAGCCATGCATTCATAGGATAAAAAAGGGTCCAGACAACAGACTGTGCACCTAGAGTGGCTTCACTGTACACTCTGTTAAACCTGACTGCAGTGGATGCTACTTTGGGAGGCAGGGCTACAGTGGAGAGAGTGAGGGGGAAAGTAGGTCATCCTGCTTTGCGTTGGACCACACTCAGATGCTTTGCTGAGAGAGCATGGCAGCCTTCAGTGTCAGTGTCACATGTGCTCATGTCTTTAGTGTTTTAAGGTTTTTCTGTGCTGCAGCAGTCACTCTTTTGCCTCCTCTTTGTGTTCAGGGAAGCAGACTGTGGATGGAAACAGCTGACTCCTCACTTTGCATATTACCCACTTTATTCCTTTATTGGAGCGTTTGATGCCATCAGCTGATCATTTGCATGATTGCCATTCAATCAAGTCTATCTGGTCAGACTTCTTTCAGCAATTATGAACTATTAGTCAGTGGGTGTTTTCCGCAACAACCTGATCTCAGACTGACGCTGAACATGAATTCCCCTAACGTTTCCCATGAATATGAGTGCAGAGTGCTGCTGAGCCTCTTTCGAAACATAAACGGGTTAGACTCTGGACTGATATTTAACTTCCTGATCTGATTGATTTTTGTTGTTGTTTGATTGCAACAGAGGTATGCACTTATAGCACTTGGTGCCTTTCAGTTTCTGTTATCTCTTCTGCACCTGATGGGCTGTTTGTCATGCTGTCAGAAGACAAGAATCAATTTACAGAGAATAATTTCCCTTGCTGCATCATCCCTTGTATGTTGTGGAGCAAGTATGATTACATTTTAGCCATGCTATCTGGAGCCCTACACAAATCATGACGCTGCATGAAAGCCTTCTTTAGATAAAGTAATTGTTTATCTAACAGGCACCTCTCAGGTCTCCATAACATGATGGTTGTTAAAAAAAGATAAGAAACAGGCATATGATTTTATAATGAAGTTTCTGTTTGGATAAAACAAAAAGAGACCTTAGGATAGTATGTTTATAAGTAACCCCTTGAAATGATGGTTATCATCGACTTTTGTTGGGCCAATTTTTGCTCCTGTTGTGACTTGCTTAGCTAAGCAGCTGCTGGCTGCAATCTCGATGAGAGTTGCTTCAATGTTTTTACTTAGTGAGCGAGAGTATGGATATATTTACAGAGCCTTACAAAAGTATTCATACCACTTGAACTTTTTCAACCACAAAATCTCAATGTATTAATTGGGCTTCTAAGTGATGGACCAACACAGTGTAATATGAAAGGTGAAGCATGCATGAATAAACTCAATGGCTTAGATCTTCTCCCGTTTAGGCCACCTTCATTACACTTTAATGGCAAAACTAATCATTATCACACGGAAAGGCACAAATAACCGTAGCCTCTAAACTCATTATCAATGTGTACAATCTATTCCTCCTCCCCATGTGAGTGTTTTAGCTGACATACGTGACCCAGAGGCGTCCATCCATCTGTTTTTCTGCCACTTCTCCGCTGGTTGGGCCTGTTACACACACCTCACTAACTCTGTGCTTCAGCTCCATCCCTCAGGCTACAGCTTTAACATAATTAGAAAACATTATTGTCATTCATGCTGTAATTTTGCACCTCCCTGCACCCCATGCTGGTTACAAAGTTAATTTGTGCGCAGACTGTGTTGCATTTATGAGCTACAGGATTGGAGCAATTCTGGTTTATTGTGTGTTTGTGAGGGGAAGTAAAGTTAGATATGTAGAACGGTGGTTCAAAAACTTTAAAACATTTTTGTTCTGCCAGGGAAGAGCCCTCATCGGGTTGAATCTCTCCCCATTCTCTCCTTATCTTATGTTTTTTTCCTCTTCTGGAAAAAGTCCAGGCTTCAGGCCATGTAGAGATAAACTGAAAGAGGAGTCTTGTTCTACATTTATAAAAACCCTTTAAATTCTCTGTTTTGTGGTTTTTAATACATTGTCCTACAGAAAGAAGGAAACTTGAAGTGGATTGTAATGTTTGTTCTTTATCGTTTGGAGTGTAGCAGCACTTGTGCTCTGTAGAAAGGCCATAAAATGAGCCAATAAAATGAGTGGACTAGCACACCTAATATTGATGAATGCGCTTAGCAAACTGCCTGGTCCTAAGATGAGTCACAAGAGGCAGAACTGAAAATGGGCTTCCCAAAATATGACGAACTTCCAGGTAAGAACTCTGTATCAGTAAAATAGTGCTTTACAAACATATTAATGCTCCGTTAATTTTTGCAACATTCTGCTGTATTACAACCACAAACTTTTATATTATTGGGATTTTATGTCATAGACCAAAACACAAAGTAGTGCATGACAGATCCGTAATACTAGTAAATTTCCTAAAGTTTTTCCTTAGTGTAGGATTTCCCTCTAATTAGTCCATCCTCCCAACATCTGCGAGCAGTTTTGGATGGACTATCACATAAGATCCCAGTATAATACACTGGAGCTTGGGTTTGTAATGTGACGAAAGGTTCAGAAATTCAAGGGTCAGGAATACATTTGCAAAGCCCTCTATGTGCAGACACACTTTGTAGAGTACAAAAGTCTGCTTTGCTTGGTCATAATGTTATTTAGTGTAGTGTTGAGCGTATAATCTATACTTGAATCAATAAAGAAAATGGATAGTAAAACCTAAACAGCTTTTTATCTCCTCCTGTTCTGTTTCCTGTACTCTTCCCAAGGGTTCTGTCTACCTATCTCTGTCATCAATGGGCCCTTAGAAGTTTACAGGTCAGGAAGGAAAAAAATTAGGAGATTGTTGACTCACGCTGGGCAGATATGACGTGATCTGAGCAGAGGCATTTTTAAAGGAATGTTAATTATACCTGAAACAATCTGAGGACAAATGCAGAGGCTCGGCTTTTAGAGAACATCACTCATTTCTCTTTCTGTTCCTAGGAAAAACACGTCCGCATCGCTTATCTTAAGATAGAAACAGGAGGTTCTAAGAAAAGGGTACTGGGGGCATGCGATCTAATGTTCAGTCACTCTTTGCTTTTCTCTCTCAAACATCTGCAACTCTTGCTGAAATTGTCTCTCATCTGGATCATCTGGGTCTGTAATTCCTCCCGTAGATTTTCTTAGCGTTCCTGCTCACTTCCGCATATTTCCTGCCTGACCTTTTCTCACTCCTCCCCTTCCATCTCCTTCTACAGACCGTGTGTGTGTGTGTGAATTTGTGTTTTAGTTTCAGTATTTCCAGTCTTGTTGACACAGTGAAGACATGGGAAGCTGCACACACTTCACACAAAATACTCTACTATATAAAGACTTAAACTGTCAGAGTGTTTATTGATTAGGTTATCTTTTAGAGACGTTATTGTTCATTTTCCTGCTCTGTTCTTCATGTGAGGCTTAGTGTGAGTTGTGGTGCTCCTCCCTTGAAAAAACCCATGACCTCAGTTGAGGTGAGTACTAACTGCGCAGTGAAATAAGGAACAGTGAGGCTGTGTGTGTGTTTGTGTCGGTTGTTATAGCAATCTTTCCATTAACTCACCGGTTGCAGTTTTTCCAAAATGGGCTGGTCATTTTATGAAACTGAATAATAGAAAGGGTAGGAGAGAAAGAGTAAAGGCCCAAGCAAAACAACAACAAAAATAATAAATGGTATATATTATATAATAATTTTGACAGCTCTACGTTTTTTGTTCAGTTGTTTGTGATAGTTACGTTCATTTCCATGACAGAAGCAAGGAAATATGTAAAATGGCATGAAAAGAGAAAAAAAAAAAACAAGCACAAGGCAGCTGAGAAAACAGCTGAAAGTGATGACATTATATGTTTGAGCCACCATCCCAGAATATAAGTACATCCAGGAAAAAAGTAGTGATAGGAATGTCTGCAGTTTGAATTTGGGTTCAAAACTTGAAGATTTATATTGCAATGTTTCCAGTGAGGAAAATCATTCTAAAGGTATTGTTTATTTCACCACTCTGTCAATCTGTCTGCAGTTAGTTTTTCTCACACTTTATTTGGATCTAAAAAGAAGCTTCCAGCTGTATAGTGAGGATTTTTTCCAGGGATGTCCAACTAAATAATGTGTAAATGGTCCATAAATGCCTTGACTAACATCAGTATATATTTTAATATTTTTTTTAGATATAGTATTTACTAAATATGTGAACACGGAGCAAAACAGTTTTTAAGGCTTTTAGGAGAAATTTGTCATCCTGACTTGTTTACCTTCTTGGAGCTCGACCATGTTGTTTTGTTTCAGAAAATTACCTTTAAAAATATTAACATGCTTTGAAAAGCAAAGGAAAAACTGATTTTGAATTTGCGCTTCATACATTCAATATTTCTATTTCTGAAACCAAAAAATCATGCATGAACTTTATCCTCATATTAACCTAATCAACCAGCAAAGAGACTTAAAAATGTGCAGAGCGGATGAAAGAGTGAAACAGTAAGCTGAGGCTTTAGTGGTGCAGGTGAAACGGAGAACGTAGCTGCAGGTGAGATGCAGAGTCTAAGTGCTTGGAGTCGCCCCTCTTTAATTAGCATTGGATAGAAGAAGGATGCCATTTAAAGAAAATAACAAGGTGCTGCTTTCCAGAAGCAAAGTATATCCCTAAAGCCTGATGTACTTCATGAAAGGTGCTGTAAACATCTAGAGTTTAAAAGCTCGTAACCCACAATCTTCTTCTAGCATGTCATTTGATTATTTCAGTGTACCTCAGCCCTGTTGTCCTTGCACACTAAGTTAAGAGGCATTTACTGATCCTGTCCTCCTGTGCTTTCCGCCCCTTTGGTGCTCCACTTTCTCTACCTCCTCGTCAACAAGTGTGCACACGCCTTTGTCTGAGAGAGAGACGCCAAGGCAAACATGCGTGCTGTCCAATCCAGACGGAGCTCCGGCATGTGCAGCAGAGGGCTGATCTCACTCCGCCCTGCAGTTGTGTCTGACTCCTGGTTGCCTAATAAGCACCCCCTTCAACCACAGCAAGGGCGCCGGCTCTGACTCCCGATTCAGATCCCAGCTGGCAACACCGGCCTGCTTACATCATCATCATCATCTCCACCACCACTCAGCGCTCTGGGCTTCTTTTTTTTTTAACCCTTTAGGTTCATGATGCCACAAGCAGAGAATATGTCATTAGCTGCTCAGAGTGAGAAAGAATCCATTATTAAGCGTTGAAATGTGTTTTTGAGATGTTTTGTGGTGAGCTCAAAAACCCTAATTGTGTAATAGGATTAGGTGAGAGAATCTTTTATTTTGATAAGACAGCCAGGCACAGCGTTTTATCACAGAGGAGGTGCTTGGAGAGGAGATTTGGCAGGAAGATGACTGTCCAACATCCTCTAACTCTCTGGCAGCCAAGAGACTGTTCATTTCTCACACTGTGAAGGAGAGTCATTGTTATGCTGATGCACTCTTGTCTAGCACTGCTTTAATCCCCAGTTACACATAATTATGACTAACATGATCGCCTCAAAGAACAGGAAGACATCTCTGTCAGGCTCCCCCTCATATACTGTATGTGTCACCTTTGTAAGTCATTGTCATTGTTAAAATAATGTGTTTTTTTCCCCCCTTTTTTTGTTCTCATCAGGTACGTGAAATCCTTGGCCAGTGTTCCTGTCCAGCTCAGTTTCCTATGATTAAAGTGTCCGAAGGGAAGTACAAAGTAGGAGACTCCAGTGCGCTGATCTTCATCAGGGTAGGTCTAATCTATTGGAGTTGTTGTTTATCAAACTGTTTTATGTTTTACTTTTGCACTTGAATGTGCAGTACATATGTAACTTTGAATACATATTTTATTAGCTTGAGTTTCACAAACTTTGCTAAATAGTTACTGGATGAGTTCTTCTCTATTTGATATGACCCAACAATTAAATGTTTACTTTAAAACTTGATTGAATTTCTATGATTGCACTAAGACGAATGAGCAAGCTAAAACAATAAAGTGTATTCCTGCCTTTTGATGACAGCCGGGTTAAAATGATAAATGGCATCCAGCTCTCCTGTCTTTAACAAAACAGTCAAATACAAATTTTTTCCTGATTACATTCTCATGAACAAGGCTTTTCGGATTTAATACCAAACTCACACATGTTGTAGAAATAGAAAATAATGTTCAGATTTCAAAAGAACTTCCTTATATGAACTACAAACAAGTGGGCTTCGTCAAGCTGAAGATTGGGGGTCAATTTGTCCTTTATTATACCTTCCTAACATCTTATTTCTATAAAAGAGTTACAGTAAAAAAAATAATAAAAAATTAAATGAAAGAAAGACATATTTAGATTTTAATTTAGATCAAAGAAGACGAAGTAAAGCCTCACCATCCATGCCTAACACTTTACATACACATAAATATATAAAGTCATCAGTCAGTGGGCTGTCAGAAAGGACGCTGATGTTTTGGTAAAATCGCAGAAAAATTCAATCACTTGAACTCTGTTATTCAAAATGTATTAGTCTTTTCTGTATAGAAAATGAGTGGAGTTTGACAGGACTTCAGTAACAGATTAATTACCTCATGGCTGCTTTCTTTGGATTCTCTTCTGGTTCATAGAAGAATTTCATCATAATGACTGTACGGAATATTGTGCAAGATAACTTTTGTGGGTGTCTTTATTGGAGCTATGTCTGTACACGCACTATAATGTCGAAATAAAAAAGTTATATACAACCATATCTGAGCCTATCTGAGAGTTATACTCTTCAGAGAAAACTTTGGTAACCTCAAGTGACTTTATTCAGTCCCGCAGAATAGCTAGAAAGGGAATGTGTTTCTTATAAAGCTTAGAGGTACATTGAGGTATGGTGGAAGGAATAATCTTTAAAATTATTCCTTCCTTCTTAAAGGAATTTCTGTCGCCGTGCTTAACGTACTGACAGATATCAGAAGTACGTCATGTGCTTTAGTGCCACTCTTCTTTTGCAAAATAAAGGTGAAATCTTGAGAATGAAGTTGAAATTTGATTTCAAGAGTAAAGTTGAAATATGAGAAACACGTTTTGTGGTTTAAGTGACAATATTAACAATAAAGTGGATATAAATTCTTAAAGAAATGGCAAAATCCTGAAAATGCTACGTTCTCTAAAACCTGGTTTGGTCAGCGTCGAGTCAACATCCATCCTGATTAAGAGTTTGCATCCACTATGTTTAAAAGAACACATTTTGATAATGAATCCTGTTCTACATTGATAGCTCATTTACACATGCTGTGATTGTTGCAGGTCTTTGCGCCAGTGTTGTTTCAACTTTATTCTTGATATTTTTCTCTCTTGTCACTCTGACTTTCTTCTCGTCCTTTTAGCTTTGATGAAACATTTTCAGTTTTCATCTCATTGCTTTGCCTTTTTCTCGCTCTCTCTTTTTTTTACATTTCAAATTTAATCACAAAACAAATAAGCAATAAAAAAATATTTCCTTCTCATTTTTTCCTCCGTCTGTCCCTAATACTTTCTCATAGTGAAATTGAGTTACTGACAGAAACTAAATGAAACAGTAAAACTGAAGCACAGACCATAAATGCTGTAAGCTACAATCATTCTGCTGCTATATTTGGCACTGAAGAGGTTCAGTAATTGAGTGGAACCGTATGGTGCTAACATATGGCATCATGTGTTGTTCCAAGGGTTATGAAGCAACAGAACTCAGCTGCTTGGCTAATTCAGACCACTTTAAAGTGCTTTCATGTAACAGCACTGTGATTTCTTTGTCTTATGAGAGTTTTTACAAGCTGCATTTCTCTGGTCCACACCCAGGAAGCAACCTTTTCAATGCAGACGCAAATAGAGCGTTAGGTAATTTCCTGCGCTCTCCTTATCTTGGCTGAAGCTGTCGTACTGTTGTCATGTTTCTCCCAGTTTGGGAGTTGATACGTACCCTCACCATTCCTCTGGGCATATTACAGGAAGGCCAGTTCAGAAGAGATCGATTTGGTCTCCCCTGCCTCAGATGCACCGGAGCCAGATTAATGGACTCTTTGGATGGTTTTCTAGTTTCCATGTATTTAAATTACACTATCAGACTCTTTGGCTGCAAGTCCTAGCATTATTTCATTTCTGGTGGCACCATTTGGTCTTTGCCTTCAATATAATATCCAATGGGTTGTAATGTATTTTACTTACTATATTCTATTTTGAATTACAGTATGCAACTTTTAACACAAACAGCTGTATGAAGGTTTTTAGTGCATAATCAGTAGATTCAGTTTTACCCTTTGAATTTATAAGGATGAAGTAATCTGTACCAATATTATTAGATATTATATATATTATGTATTATACATATATTCTCCTTCAGCTGGTAATATACATCAATGCTAAGATCATTTAAAATGTTGGCAAAATGAGGCAAATTTGTAGTTTTTGTTTCAGTGTATAATTATGTCCATGGGATTAATTTGTTTTGTCTATGTCAGTCCAAGGTTTACATAAAACCTTTAAAATAAATCCTGAATCACAGAAAATACACACAGGTTTCAAAGAATATCTACAGGTGAAAGTCAATATTTACATAACTTACATAAAAAAGGACAAACTTTTTTTCACATAACCCTTTTACTATGTTTGTACAACACATAGTGTGTTTCAGTAAAGGCTTTTTCTATTCATTTCTTGAAATGTTGCTTGTAAAACATATTTCATCAGAATTAAACTGATTTAAAAATTCCCTGTCCTCTATGGTGCTCATCTATTTCCCTTTCAAACATTTGGTCTCCTTTTAGACAACCTTAGGAGTTGCAGAGAGTAAAAATGCTTGAAGAATGACTTTCATTTTGACTAAGATGCTTTTTTTAAAACGTCATAGAGAGAGGATTTTCTATCCTTTTTCTTCATGCCGATATCCACTATTGACATAATGTTTGAAGAAAGATCCAGAATTTGATGCAGCATATAGGTTCATTTTTACGTTTTTTTTTTCAAGTAAGGCAATCATTTGCGAGTGTTTAAGAACAAACCAGCTGAACAGTGTGATTTTACCATAAGATAAGAGGAGAATCCTACTCCTCCCTATATTTCCTGACATATTATCACTCTTAAGTTGCTCAGTAAACTGCTTTTTTAGCATTTGTCTATGTAAGAAGTCATTTCAGTTCAAGAGTCATACTTGACATGGTACTGGGGTTTGTGAATGTTTTCATGTCTCGGAGCCTTTGACTTGTCAGACTGGCTCTCTTCATGCTGTTTCCTCCCTCTGCTGATTCATTGCTGGGGATGACAGTGAATATGCACTTGCCTAAGCAGCTCCAAGTGTACCCAACACACTTCCTTTATTCCTCTCCTGTGATTTAAAAGGCTTTAGCTGCCCACAAACTCCTATTGAGCTACTAAAGCTGTGACAAGGATCTCACACTAAAGTGGGATGAAGTCATGAAAGCAAACATCACCCTGTGAGCGGAGGGGTGGTGGGTAATGGGATGTTTTTGTCCTTAGGGTGTGGGTTACTTTTCAGTGAGAGGAGAGGCTCCAGTCATTGAGAACAACAGCTGAAATGAACCACGAGTTTAATATCAGGACAGTGGTTGAACACGCCTCAGCAAAGCTGACAAGAAGCCTCTCTGTTCGCTGTTCCCATAGAAACAGGGGTTGTGTCTCTGTGGTCTTAAAAAAGCCTGTGAAGCCCCCTCAGCAATCTGTAAAGCAGGCAGCTGAGCCGCAGTTTTGAAGTGGAACATGGTTCCTTCACAAGCAGTCAGCCGGGGGGGGGAACTCCTCAGTGATGCTGATGCATCATGTATGTATAATGATCAGCGGGAGAAAGTCGTTACATGAGGAGACAAGTGAAGCACAATGATGATGAATTAATACAGTTTAACCTTATTTACATATTCTTATATTACAAACGCAAACTCCAATGTATTGCGTATTTTGTTTCTGTATATCTTGCAGGATCATCATCATCTTTGTAAAAAAAAAAAGCCCAAAATCAATCGGATTGGCTGAAGAGTATCTCAAACTTTTAAGTCTTGTCACAGATATTCTGTTGGAAAAACAGTGGTCTGTACGTTGCTTCGTTCATGTTTTTTTTTTCTCTGATCAGCTGTTCCTTTCTCTCCATGTTGCTCCAGAGGTTGATCCTTACTGTTTTCCCATCAGTAAAAGGGATATCACTACGGTTCTTTAGCCAAACTCTGATGCCTGACAGGATTTTTTTTCTGACTTTGTTTACTAATTAAGTGACTTATTAGAGCAATTATCTGGTCAGAATTTTCCTTAGGGTTAAAAATAGTAATAAAAGATATAATTTTCCTCCAACTTCTCAATTATGCTTTTTTAAGTTGGATTGTCACTTAAATTTCCAATGAAATACATAAAAACTTTGTTGGTGATGTAATTCCTGGAAAGGTTAAAGGTGTATAAATCCTTTTGCAAGGTCCAGCCTCTTTTATTATTTTATCATTCACTACCCTTTCTATGTTAATGATTAATTCATCCACAGAGCAGTGATTTATTCTCCAGCAAAATGACAACAATGTAAAAGGCTTTTCATATTTGCTCTTCACTGAAGCCTAGCTTGTATTCCCAGCTGCTGGTAAGATTATCACAGCCACTCACTGTGATAAAATAACAACAAACAAGTTAGACAGACATATCCAAACATAAAACAAATATGCATGAGTAAGAAAGAACACAAATCTTCTTTATCTGATGTCTTCTATGTATCGTCCGTGTCTGACGGCAGAGATGCTTAAAATATGATGGCGTATTTTGGACCACGTGAAACTGGCTCATGGTGGTCACACTGCATCACACAGACAGTAAACCTGTTACTGGCAGGAGGTCAAAGCAGTGGTGAGTAAGCAGTTTATAGCCACTGGTTTGATAGAGATAAGCAGATGAGCTGTTTTGATGGATTTCATGTAGAAGGGCACCAAGGCAGAGGAAACAAAGTCACAGCAGCCTCAGGGATTGCAATGGAGGAGAGGTGGGGGTCAGACTGTAGGGTTCATCTGTTCTCTTTTTGACCACAGTCATGCTGATAAGATGCACAGCCACATGGGTGAATGCAAATTAAATAAACTCTGTGCCAGCTCACTCAGATTTGACAGTATGGATTGCCTTGGATGCCCTCGCATTCAGGGGGAAAGCAACCTTTGAAACATGTGGCACACAGACTGTTACACAACCCGAGGGAGCGGGCTGCATCCACAGAGCTGTCACATCAAGGGAAATGTGCAACTTCAACGAAGGCGGCCTCTGCTTGAAGGGAGAGAGGCTTCTCGGCCTGATGTTGTGGGTGTGTGCTAAGAAACACGTAAGGGAGGGGAAGGTGACATACACCCCAAACCCTCCTCTCTTAGCTTATCCGATTCCCCTTTTTCTAATTGCTCCTGAAAAATAAAATCTCTGTTTGGGAGACAAGCGGACAGAAACTTAATACAGTGTAAAATCATCCTGTAGAAATCCCAAATGGAGAATATGCCATGCTTTTTCATTATGCTGCTTTACTTTGTCTAATCATAAACAACCCTTTAAATGGCAGCAGTGGGGGGGTGATGTGCGGAGGAAGGAGTGGAGGGGAAGTGAGAGGAAGGGGGGAATCCAGACTTTATGTAACACTGAGATTCCGCCTGCCTGCCTTCAACAAACGACCCTGCTTGTAAAATTTCCATATCAATGGAGTTTTGTGTTGAATCAGGTTTATTTGTGTTTGAATGTCCATGTCTGTTCCATTCCCTTCATCTATTGAAGCCCTGTTTTCTCTTCTTGTCACTCAGGTCCTCCGGACTCATGTGATGGTGCGTGTCGGAGGGGGCTGGGACACGTTGGAGCACTATTTGGACAAGCATGATCCGTGTCGCTGTGCTGCATTCGGTGAGGTCACTTCCTGCTCTCCTTGTGTCCCGTATAAAACTGTTTTATTGTTTATGTGTTGCATAATTAGTAAAACTCGTGAGGTTTTATGCCTAACTGTAAATGTCAGAGACGTTGGATAAACTTTTTCCTTGCATTAATCCCTCTGTTTCAGTTTTACTGACTCAGACACCTGAGGTCGTTTAGAACAGTCTGTGTCACAGTGAACCTTGCCTACAATTACAACCTGATTAAAAACATGTACAGGTTTGGGAAGTGCTACAAAACTGCCACTTAAAATATGCAGTCACTTCACTGCCCACACTAACCCATAATGCACATGTGCAACGTGAGTCATACCAACCCTATCGTTCACCAACTTTTTTGACCACAAAGCACACAAGCTTTTAAAGCAGCCTTTAGAAGTTTTAAAAGTAAAATAATAAAGTTATTTCTAAGTTTCACGAACACTATACTAGTTTACTAGTTGCACAAAAAACTACTCTGACAAATGATAAAACTCTGAAATACTTTAGATGTTCGAGAATATACAGAGAATAAACTGAATAAAATATGTTGGAAAAGCCTGTAAATAACTCAGTCTTTTATTACATTAACATTATGTAATACTGCTATTACTAATCCTTTGTTATATTGAAACTTTATTTTTTTTAAAAGTTGCTCGAGCCCCTACACACATCTGATTTGTAATCCTTAACGTTTTGTGACCCCGGGGGATAAATATGGCCTGTTTCTCTTTGCCTCCGGTCCATTAGATTGGGCGAGGACCCATATTTACCTTGACTCCACGTGGAGTGAAAAGGATGGTATGAGAGATAAAAACTGTAGTTGTCAGAGAACCTCTGATAGCTGCAGCGTCCTGCGGTCACCAAGTCTCTACAGCAACCAGAAGTTTACATACACTAAATAAATAAACTCATGCACATTTTGTCACGTTGCCTGAAGCTAAATTGGACCAAACTTCTCTTGTTTTAGGTTAGTTATAGTTACCAAAGTTATTCCTATTAGCTAAATGATCCAGTAAAAACAGTGAGGAAAAGCGATAAATGCATCACTGGAGAATTTAGCAAGTAGAAATAATTTTGGCAATTCTATCTGACCTAAAGCAAGACAAGTTTGGTCTGTTTTCACTTCAGACTAAGGGAAAAAAAATTGTGTATTTTTATTTGATTCACGCAAAATGTATATAGAAGTTGGTTATTGTTGGTTGAAACATTTTAGTTTGTTATGGTGTAAATTAAATAATTTTTTTCATAGTTGGCTACAGCAGAGCTTGACATCTTACAAAGAAACTAGATCAGCTATTTGAATCAGCAAAGAATAATAGTCAAAGAGCTCCAATCTTGTAAAATGTGGCCAGCACTCCAAAAGCTCCAGAAGGGCTGGAAATGTTTTGTAACGGTACAGGATGCACATAATAAAACAACTCATCAACTAATTAGGACAACTGTAAACAAGTCAGAACAGAAAAATAACAGGGATGGGTTTGCCACTTTGTGAGAATTTGCACTGGAATACAGTGAATACGGCTATGAACAGGACCTACATTTATAAGATCCAAGTAATTTTAGAAAAATCTATAAGTGAAACTGAGAATGCAGAAAAGGCATAAAAAATGGAGGTTCATTTGTTTCCAACAGTTTATATATATTATTGTGTGGTTATAACATTTTAACCAGCAGTGTGACATTTTGTTCTTGTTTAAACTTCTTATGTTCTTGTTTAAACTTCTTAATTGTCATAATTATAAAATGTTATGAGGCAGTCAGTTGCAAAGTATGTACATAACAATGCTGGGCGAGGCCTACCATCTTAAGCCAAAATGCTGCTAAAGAGTCAAAGGATCAGTATCATTATAGCTGACACAGACTGTTATGCCTTTAACCACAAGAAGCAGCAGAAAGATTGTTTGTCCTGCTGTCTTGTTAAACTTGTCAAACTGCTTTTACTGACTAGTTTATCAGCAGTTCATCTGTGTCAAGCAGCAACTTAATTTCATCAACTGTTTCTCAGGTCTCAATGTGATGTGGTATAGTTCCCGACCACAGACTTAATCGTACAAGCTCTTGGTCACTGTTGGCTGAAAGTTTAATGTGTCTTCCCACTCAGCTCACCGCTACCACCAGGCTAAAGCAAGTGGTCAAAGCCAGGGAGCCCAGAGCAAGTCCTCTAGTGCCCACTCCTCCCGCTCCACCAGCCCAGGTCCACACTGGAGGAATGAGGGCATTTCGACTTACAAACCCAACGACAGGCGCTCCTTGGAGCATCTCTCTGCTCCAAGTGTATCCTCTTCCTCCACACGACCTGGTCGATCCCAAAATTCATCTGTCCTTACGGAGGTGGACGCCGCTGGAGCTCGAACTCTGCTCCCGAAGCCTCAAAGAGATCGCTCGGAGCCGCGCCACTTTAATCCTCTCAGGTGAGTTTCTTCACCTCTGTGCAGGTGTGCAGATAAGTCAGATATAGGGTCTTACAGGTGTCCTCACTGAGAATGCTCTGCTTCTGCTGCCCACTCTGTGGTGTACACAGATGGACACACAGAGAGTGAGACTTACACACAGTGAATAAACATGCCAGGAAACCACAGATTAGACCAGAGCAGATTTATCTAATCTCAGGTGACATTGCGTTGATAAATCCGCCTCTGCATCACCCTGTAGCTCCCTCTTGTGGATAGAAGGTAGACAACATTTTGTAAAATTAACTTCACATTTTTTCTCCCCTCCATTTTCATTCATTTAATTCTCATAGGGACAACATGATGGGATTGTGAATTTTTATTTTTTTCTTGGTAGACAGAAACCACATTCTCTGATGTGCTGCCTATGTATCAGGGAGCCACTTTGAGTTGAGTTTAATCAGCATTAGATGGTACAGTGCAACTGCACAGTTACATTTTTCAATCAAGCAAATTACACCACCTCTGTTCAATCAGGTCTGTGTGTGTCTATTTTAATTTCTCCTCCAAAGAATGTGAGTAATAAGCTGATAAACCCCACGGTCCTTTAGGTATGTGACAACGAAGTGGTTACTGTTTGTAGAAAGGCCAGTGGCATGCATTAGGCTCGAAAATCTGTGAGACTTCTAATCCTGCCCCCAGATGCTCTCATCTTCCTTGTAATCCCCCCTCACTGCCAGGGCTCTCTGTTGCAAGACACACATGAGGCATCAGATAAACTGTGTGCAGTGCAACTCAATGCACACCACATCATAAAGTGGAGGGGGAAAAAACATATTGGTGTTCTAAGTGCTGTGCCAGACGTTTCATGTTTTTCCCACTTATATTGAAATACAGTGCCTTACAAAAGTCTTCACAACCCTTGAACTTTTTGAAAATTTGTTATGAGACAACCAAATTTCAATGTAAGAGCTTTAGATTTTTATGACTGAACAACACAAACTTTACAATGAATTTCAAGTGGAAAGAATTTAAAACATGATTACTTTTACGCATAAAAATCTCAAAAGTTTGGCACTGCAATCTCATTCACTCTGACGTCCTAAATATAACACAGTGCAACCAGACAAAAAAACAGACCTTTCCGGCTAGCCTGGATTAAGCTCTGGAGAAGTTTGAAGCAGGGTTAAGTTCTAAACAATATCCCAAGATTTGAACATGTTTGAGCAGCACTGTTTAGTTATGGCACTTTACAATCTATTTTACTCTCAGTAAAATACATTGTACAATAAACCAAAAAAACGTTATTGGTCGTAGGGTATCACAATGAGAAGTTGCATGTGAGGCACTGTGTAAGTAAAGACTGAATGTTGAGATAGAAATGTGATGGACTTTAGGTATTACTTTATTTTCAATCACTGTCTGCTTTACATGCAGGAATAAAGAAACGTTGACAAGACGTCTCTCTGGAGATAGTGACTCTTCCACAGCCTCCTCTAAAGGAGGAGGGGGAGGCGGGCGGCAGTCACTCGGTGGCCCTTCACGGCGCTCTGGTGAACAAGTGGTACTACTTGTCAACCGCAAGGAAGGAAAGCATATGATTGAGAGAGCAGGAGCAGGCAATCAAACCCTATCCACATGTTCCTCGACGCCCCGTGCACGCAGCCAGTCACGGGAGCGTACTTCGCTTCCTCCAACACTAAAACCCAACCCACCAACAAGATCTTCTGATGGTACACGGACGTCTCGGACAGACAGAGGGCGCTCTGTTGGAAATGATGGTCAGAGGAGGCTCCATGTTCCTCGTTCTCACAGCCAGAGTAAGTTAACAAGCAGCACTTTGTCAAGTGATGGCAGCCCTGCACACTGTTCCTCTCCGCGAACTTCCCAGCGCCCACCTTCAGAAAGACAAGTAGATCTGCCTAAACAGGTAGCCCCATCCTCTCCTAGAGGAGGTGTTGCTTTCAGTAAGAAGCAGTCATTCTCATGCAACAACTCGCCAGTTAAAGGAGTCCAAAGCAACAACAGCAGCCCTGTCAAGAAGACTGTCACTACTCCTAGACCCCAAGTGCCCCGCTCACCATCCACAGGAAAAGGCAAGCTACTACCCCCCGTCACCTCTGGAGGGCGACGTCCACCACACTCATCTCCTCGTAACTCTAACAACTGTGCTACCCGCTCCCCTCGACTCTCACAGGCTCCTCGATCAGCTGTGCGAGGCCAGCCCAAAAACATTTCTCACATGGAGAACCGGGAGGCTGGAGAGGACGGGCCTGGGTTAGGCTACCAAATGCTGCCACCATTTGACCCTCAGAAAGAACAGGACCTCTATCGCAGCTTCGAGGCTGAGTTTCTGGCCAATTCCCAGCAGGTCAAAGGGAATTTTACTGGTAAGGCTGCAGGAAGAGCAACGCTGCAGGTAGCACATGCACTCACTGAGCCTGCTCTGTCTGATTCTGCTTCTTCTTCCTCTAACTCATCCACTTCTTCCCTAAATGTGGGTGCAAAGATTGGAAGTCTGCCTTACCTCAAGCAATCCAAGAGAACTAACCTCCAACACTTCCCACCAGAGGACCCTTTAAATATACTTTATGGACAAAACCTTGGAGAACTTGATGGTTTGGGTCACACAGAGCGTGAACAGTGGGGGGAATGGAAAAGGGGTCTCAAGAAACTCCCCGCAATTTCTAGCTTAGTAGAGAAAAGGGAAGCTCCAGCTTCTTTGCCTGGCCCTAGAGATACTAAGTCCGATGAGCTAATGAATCATATCCCCTCCCAACCTGCTATAGATAGCAGGAATATGAATGGGTGTTCTCCTACAGGTGGGCTCTCAGGTCAAAAATGTCCACTTGACTTGAGCTCAGTGACAGAAGGAGATGTTCCCATAGAAAATCACCTGCCTAATCTACCATATGATCTCGAAAATGTTGGCAATAGTGATAACCTCCTGCCTCCAGAGGGTCGTCTATCACCTGTACCCCTTGCTCCATCTGAGGACTGCTCTTTCCAGGATTCCTCAAGTGAAAACTCCTCAATGTCCTTTAGCTTGAGTGAATCCCGCTCGGGGTCTCCTCCAACATCCTTAAAAATAACCAATGGGGAAAATGGACAAAGCAATGAAGTCTCAATCTCCGAGCACAAACTGGGTGTAAAGTTAAGGCCTCTTACTGACGATAGGCTGCAGAACACCCCGTCACGAATCCCCACACCTGTCAGACACAAAAATGTTCACACTAACAAAACTCTGTCCCCTTGCAATACGCCGCCACTGTCACGTAAGACCTCCCATCCTGCTTCATGCAAGAACTTGCACCAGAACTTCACAGACATGATCCATCCTCAGTCTCACTCTCCAGCCGTGGGCAACAAAGACTGCTCCTACCCTGCACAGGGAAGCCTAGACACTGAAGCTATAGCACAAAACTGATTGCTGCAGCAGGCTCTTTGACTACTGTGTAATTGAAAAAAGACTTACGTTTGGGCTAAAAACTGTTGTCACTGCATGTTAAACAACTTTTCATTAAGATTTTTTTTTTTAAAAGATGCACCGATAAAAGAATTGTGGCTGATGTCTGATCTCTGAATTTTAGAAAGCTTTGACCTGCCAATACTAATTTTTGTTTATTACGATTAGTTAGTATTTCAAGAACTCTAAAAATTAATGTTAAAAATACAGCAGTTGCTGTAAAACAGGGTTTTATTAATGTAAAACACACATTTTAACAAGCTAATGACTGTCTTTAGCATCATTAGTAACATTGGTAGTGTAGACTATAGATGCTAACACTAACTTGAGTATTTGCTAAAGGCAGGCATCATTTCTAGAACCCACATTTTCCATGGCAGACATAGGTTAAAAACTCAAATGTGTGAAAATGAGCAGCTTTACTATTTGATATTTAACCTTCTTAGTACCTACTGAAGTGAGCTCCGAGTAGTTTTTTTTTTGCCAATATGCCAAAAGATCCTCAAGCCAGGCATAGATTGACATCCCGATGCAGAAGACTCACTTCTGTAATTTAGTCTTTTTGCACAAAAATGACCCAAACTTCAAAATTTCAAAATGAACGACATGACTAGCACCTGCCGAGGTCTAGTTTTTGGGAATAGCTCTCTGTGTTAGCAGCCAACATGGCTCTGTAGGAAAAAGTTTTGTAAATTTTGAACACATTTTAAGTTTGAGTCCTTTATTGTCAGTAACTTTAGCTCTAGTCATATGGCTTAACTTATTTAGTGCCTATAGTTCAATAACCATTTTGAGTTCACCTTGGCTGGTCTAGCTGTAAATCATCTGATTTCGGTCACTAACATATTTCTTGGCGTTTTCTCCGTTGTTTTCCTGTCCATTTTGCTTTTTTTGCACTCAAGCCAAATTCTTTATTACCAAAGGAATGGTCTTTATTTTTGTTATGACATTGTTTGCGTGGGGCTGTTTTTGCCAATCATAGTGTTTTTTTTCTCCTAGCTGCACACATTCTCACAGTTGACATCCTGAGATAGAAAGAACATATGTGCTGCCATGTGCCGCACCACAGGGCATGGTTAAGTGCCATGTATTTGAAGCATCAGCTTTATAAAACTGCAGTAACACTAAACCTATGGTAAAATGGACCTTTTTCTGTTGCAGTTGGTCATCGTCTCTCAGTTTACTTTAGTAGTCAGAATACTGGTACTAAAACTGTAGGATTCTACACATTACTGATGTTAATAGGAGGTTTAGTAGATAAATACATACATTTTACTCATTGTGTAACATGCATACTCAACAACATAGATTCAGCTGACCTTGTGATGCATAAATTATCAACTAATTTCTGTACAGCAGTCAGTCATTATAGTCAAAGTTAATAATATTTATTTAATTCTCAATTTGTGTCTAATTTGGTTATTTTAATGCAGAATATGGTTTTAATTTATACTTTTAAATGGCCGAATTATGAAAAATATAACGAGATTTGTGTTAATTGCGTCATTGTCACTGAAACGGAAAGATGAAAGCTCCTTCTTTGACCAAACAGCACTCTGGTGTTCAGCGTTTAATATGTATGAGCAGCAGGAATCGTACGCTGACGAGAATGAATGTGTAAATACATGCTGGGTGGGTGTTTTTGTAAATACAAGGCATGGAATATACAGTTTTAATGTACATACTTTGCTGTAATAAGGCCCATCATGCCTTAGCTATGCAATTCATATATGGTGTTGGAAAATGCCTTGAAAATTCCCTTTGCCTTAAATGTTTTGTCATGAATTTATTTTTGAATGTTTTTGTAGCTTTAATTCAGTAACACTACATTACCATAACTTAGTGCTTATTGTGAAATAAATCGAAAGTATTTAATGTGAATGTTTAAAAAAAATTGAAGAATATTGGCTACTTTAATAGTACATAAAATTTGATGTAAAGTTACACTCCTTGAGAAATCCTAATGTATTCCATCCTGACTGGTGGCAATTAAACAAAGTGGTGGTGACATCTAGTGGCTAAAAGAGACATTTGTTGTATTTTTTTTCCTGCATATGCTTATATGTCATGATCTGGTGCTGATTAGAACCAGTAACAATGGAATGACCCAATGGAAACAAATGGATGAAGCAAGGCGGTAACTTGAGTGTCTGCAAAAGGCTTGAATAATTGATGTGTAACTGGATATGGCTGTTTTCTTTTGTTTTCAAGCTGTTGTTGCATCAGTACAGGACACCAGACTCCAGAAGCAACTACAGTAATCAAGAGGTGCAAATTTTGTAAAATTAATTTGAAAGTATAAAAGTTTTTACTGAGACTTCAAAACATCTTATATTGAGGGTTTTAGTGTGAATAATGTGGAATATATGCATGTTTTTGCTGCATACTGTAATTGAATGGGCTACAAAGAAAGTGTAGAGATTGTGACATGTATGTATATGGTATGGTAATATGTATAGAGTTGGAGTAAAGAAGGAAAGGATGTTGATCTAATTTATTTATTTATGGTGTCAGCTCTGAATGGGCTCAGATGACCTCTGTGTCCAGTAGACTGAAGGTGAACAGGGTTTGGAGAATCCAGCAATGTGAGGAAATCTGTTGAAATATTGCCACCTTCAAAAATGGAACAACCCTTTTAAAAATTAATATTCGGCTTTTAAAGATGCACATAGCCTTAAAAGATTTATTCTGCGTCAGTCTTGTTGGAGCCATAGGTTTTACTTGTATAAACTTATTGTTACCTATGTTTTAATTTGTTGGATTTCAAATTTGTTTTGATGCATTTAAATATTAATTTTACTGGTAGTCTAAACCTACCAGCTACATAAGCTGTGACATCAAAAAAGCATGGAAAAATTGTTGACATTCATAAAATTTATTATTAAATTTTTAAAAATGCCTGCTTTTTGTGCACACCATTTTGAAATGTCATGAGACTCTCAGACTCTCACTTGTCTTTAATCTAAATCGATGAAATCTGAATGTTTGTGATGTGATGCCAATTTACCAAAAAAAAAGTGAAGATGTACAGATTGCTTGATCTTGTGTACTATGTAAGTATACAAAAGCGATACTGAAAAAAGTTGTTTTTTTTTCTAATTCTTAAAATGCTTTCAAGTTGTTCTTGTAATAAACACTTTTCTTCTGAAATTATTTTGCCTGTATTGTCTCATTTTATTAAAAATAATTACACATTTATTTAGATATTGCAATCCTACGTAAAGTGTTCATTATATTTTTTTTGACATTTATATTTTATATAGTTAGCTATATTCTATTTTTTTATTATTTATTTTAGTGCCCTATCACAAGCTTATTGTCAAAGCTTTAATCCATTAAACCATGTTTAATTTTTCTGGAGATTGGTGAAAAAAAGAACGGATTTAACCAAATTATCTGTAAAGTAGGCTTTATATATTCCAAAAATCAGCTCTTTTAAAATGTGAGTTCATGCTTATTGGCGCCTGCAAGCTTTGTTTTCCATCAAAAATTTTAAATTGTTTGATCCCAGTTTCATTATCAGACCATTGTGAAAAATAACATAAGCTGAACAGCTGATTGTTTTGTGGCAGAATATTCTCTGTCAGGTTTCAGTGATAAATGTGTGATATTCTACAGCAATGACTGCAATATTTAGGCTCAATAGGACTATGACCAGCCGGTGACTAACATTTATCAAAGATTGATTGCTAAACATGTCAATATCTACCTTATTTTTTTGTTTTTAATTCAGTTTTTGTCATTTTGCATCACATCTCTTCATTGGCTTACATGTAAACTTAGAGACATTAGGTTCTCAATGGATTTCAGCTTTTTATATGACTGTAACTGTAATTTTACAGTATAATTTGACACTTCAGACTGAACAATTTGCTTTGACAAACAACTCAGTGAAAGATTAATCTAGCAGGCTTCCATTTAGTTCATTTGGTTATGTTATTATTATCAATATTATTACTACTTATGAATAAATTCAACGATTATTTGTGCAACATATGAAAAAGTTTGTTCTGGCTTTTTCTGGAACAAATCTACTACTGACACTGTAAGAGAACCAGACCTGCCAGGTCACAGGACGGGTCTGGTCCTGTGACCTGGCAGATGGCTTTCTGCATTTTGCAGAAATATATTTGTACAAATGAATTAATTTGTGTCTTAACGTTATAACCATTACTGATCCTAAGAAACATAAGTATCTATGTTGTTTGCACAGTTTTTTTTTCTCTTCTCAATATATTATGCTGCACATTCTTATCTTTTAATCTGAGTATGCTTTTTCTAATTTACTATACATTATTGTTTTTCTTATGTTGTAACTTGCCCTTTCTGCATTACCTCAACCTGAATATGCAGGTTGACTTGCTGCTGGTACACCTTAATATTTTATATTTAATATTTTGAGACAATAAAGGGCTATTCTATTCTAGTCTATTCTCTCAACTGCTCTGTTTCCCAGCACTGTAAACAACAAAGTAATCCTAAATGAATAAAGGCTGACGTTGTTTGACAGTTGGCATAAGACGGAAGTAAAACAAGTGGGAGGAGACGAAGGCCACCACAGCTCCTACTACGCCTGAAACGGTAAGGTGTTTGTGGAGATTTTCTCTGTTAAACGGTTGTGTGGGGAGCTTCATTATAACTCCAGAAGGTACGGTAATTCGTGGGGTGAGGTTTGTATTAGGCTGACAGATTAAGAGCTTAACTATCCCGGGAAAGGCTTCCTTAAGCTTGGACTTAGAAGGTCACGTCTGAGCTGCTAGCCGACACTGACAGCAGGCGCTCCGCTAGCCTTTAGCATCAGTTTCATTCATCTACCCGAACTACCGCAAACATGCAGGAATGGGCCAGTCAGTTATGCGTGAGTAACTGGGCGAAGAGAATCTTTGATTTCTTACTCATATAGCTGTATTTAGTTAACTTTATGTTGACATAAACTAAATATGTGGTGTTTGTTTCTGTATGCACTCGAGCTCACTGTGCTAACATCACCTTAGCTTAATGCTAGTCAGTTAGCGAACATCTTTACTTCTATGTGGCTAAGTTACATTTGTTAAAGTTAGCTTGCATTCTACATTATCGTTACTAATTTATGATTAAGCAAAAGCTTACGTCGTCAATTTGGAACATTACATATAGTAATCATCTTTTAAACTGCAGTGTAAGCAGCTAGCTACTTCGGCAGTTTTGTTAACGAGCGGTGCTAGCAACATGTCGGATGTTGACAGCTATCTGCGAGACAAAACTAAGGGTTTTACCTTGTTTCTACCGTGAGTTGACGATAGTAAAGTTTGTAGACACAAAACCGATTCTTTTAATGTTGTGTTAAAACGCGTAAGTCCTCAATTGTAGGGCTATGCAGTTGTTTTTGTCAAAAAAACTAGTATCATAGCTTCAAGTATGTACAAATAAGACTTTAATAAATATATTGGACGCTGCTTGAGTTTTCCTGCCCTTGTTATTTTGTGTTGTCGTGGAATGAAATCTGAGGAAGGGTACAATACACCTGGTAGGATGGTCTCAAGATGATAACCAACTTAAAATTACATCAGTCTAAAAACATCAAGAAGTGTGTCTTAATTCACACCTAAGAGCATTTATCAGACTGACTTCTCAGAAAATAAAGGCAATTTAAAAATCTAATTTATTTGGTCAGCCCATTCAAAACAAAAGCTGATTACCAAAATGTTATTCCAAAACTCTGTGTAGAAGAAGTATCATAGATGATGACAATAGATTGAACATATTACAACATCATAGTAACAGTGCAAAAAGCAAAAAAAAAAAAAAAGGGAAATGTTTCAGTTTGATTGATTTAAAACACAGTGAATTAACATTAGATTCAGGGAGTAAAGAGTGGAGCTTGCTTGACATGCCGTCGTTGTTGGTTCAATATTTTAGAAAAAACTTTGAAGAATCAAAGTGATCAGGATAAGGTTGCAGGAGGTTTCCCAAGATCAGCTTTATAGGTCAATAATTATAGCTGGAACTCCATAGAGTGTATTCAGAATCAAAGTCTGTTTGGACATAATATGGATAACAGCGACCAAGATGCTAAAGTGGTGGGAACATCATGATGACATAAATGAAAGCGATCAGTGAGGAAAATGTTGGTTAATCATAATCGGTATTGTCACTGCATTAGTCAGCAGTCAGTCTACTTTATTCCTTCTGTATTTCATTTGATCTAAATTCTTGTGTTTTGTCTGTTGTGGTTTTTATTTGAGTTTAATCATTTGCTTTGCTTAAGTGAATATCCATGACAAAAAAAAATAAAAAATTGTGTAACTTTGTCCTAATAGTTTTGGATGCTTGGACATTTACAAAAAAATATTACCGTAGATTGAATTCTTTATTGTAATATAAAGCGTTTTCCAGTATTTTTTGCTGATGGCAGCTTGATGAAGTGGAAATGCTCATTCTCCATCCTGAACTCACTCAGTGTTGGCTGAAGAAACTACTGTTGGCTCTGTTTGTGCTGATATCGACATTTTCTCTCTAAAGAAGATAATCAGAATCTGGTTTCTCAGCAAAATCTTTTGTTTTCTTTCCCAATCTGCCACTATCTATTCAGGATAGGAAATCCTTTTATTTTCCTTTGCTTGCACTTCTAGTATTTCCTGCTGCTCTACTAAAGGATTTCATTGGGTGAAAACCCTGCAGTTATTCTGTTTCATCCTCTTGCTTTTTGCAGGAGAACAGACAGTTTGGATCCAAGATGACAGACTCCAAGTACTTCACTACTACCAAGAAAGGTCTGATAACTTACTTTATCTTCATAAATAGCTTCCCATATTTAATTGCTATATGTATTTATATTGAGAAATGGCTCCTTGACTGGCTCTTTTACACAAATTATTATTGTCAAAAGATGTTAACTTTGCTGCTTTCGGAAAGAAAGAATGTATATATTTTTATCAGCATGCAAATATATCATGATAGATTGTTTTCTGCCTCTACATAAGTAAAGAAAATAAAATGATTTATGTGTTGGGTTTAATAAAATATCCTGGTAAAGTTGCAGATTGCAAACAACCTCACACCCCTCACCTCATCTTCTCAACCTAATGTCTGAATCTTTAGAGTTACTAGAAATGTAACGGCGTGGATCTTTTTTCAAGTTCTCATCTAGTATTTCTGGTAGCATCTAAAAGGAGTTTACATTAACCAGGAAACTAATTACCTAGGATTAAATTTAAGGCCATAATTGCCGTTTATTGACATGTTTATAGATTAACTTGCTTTGTGTAAAGAAACGCATGATTATAAACAGACTTTATCCTAACAAAATATTCCCAGGATGACTTCAAACCTCTCGCAGATTTAGTTTCTACCAACAAAATACAAAGTATAGCGAGTGTAAAAGATGACATGCACATTCTCACAATAAATGACTTTCCACTCTTATCATTGTGTGTGGTGCAAATAATATATGTCTATCTGTCCTGCTGTGTAAAAGCCAGGAATTATGAAGCTCTTAAATTTCCTATGCTATGAAAGATTGTTGCTCAGGCGCCAGTGGCTCAGGAGTTTGTCCCACCGCTCCATCCGTCTCAGTCTTTCTGTGGGCAAAACACTTCACCTGCCTTACCTGCTGGTGGTGGTCAGAGGACCTGGTGGCGCCGATTGAATGGCAGCCATGTATAACCGGTACCGCATCACTTGGTCACAGATAACAAGAATAAAAGGCAGTGTTCAATTATTGGAAATATTACATTTGAATTAGGCCAGTTCAGAAGAGCCTAGGAACCTCTGAGGGACAAGTAACCAGAAAAAAACAAATAGTATTTTAAATATGTTCAATTAATTTGAACAGTTATATTTAAGAGACACAGAAAATAAAATGTGTGAACTTTGTTTACCAAAGTAAATTAAAAGTGGTTAATAAAAGCTTTAATAGTCTAGTTTTTCGAGTTGTAAGTATGTAAAAGCCCTTTTAACGATCTGTGAATGAGTGCAGCTTGTCCTACCACACTGTGGCCATCAGAATAGATTCTGTTCAACTCGCCTTCCATTAATGGATCAGTTTCACGTCTTGGTCCAGATGTGAAACTGGATCAAGCCTTTGGATCCAGATTCACATCTCAGCTCTCTGGTTCTCCAGATCTTGGCCATACCAAAAAACCCCTGACCTGACCAGTTCAGCACACTCAGGATAAACAGGAAAACTATCGCCAGCCCTCTCCTCAGCCATTACACCCACCCACTCTCAACACTTTTATACTGTTTTAACATGTTTTAATCCATTGATTTCAGGTTTTAACTTTTAGATTTTAAATACACATTTTAATCACACACATTGTGAAATGTATTTATTATTTTCACGCTTCCATCAGTTTTTATGACAGATTTTCTAATGTTTTATCAGACTGCCCCCATGGTAGCTGTGGTTAAAATGTAGCTTATCACCATCAGTATGTGGATGACTGATTGTAACGTAAAGCACATCAAAGTCCTCAGACTTGATAATGTTCTATACGAGTACAGGATACTTACATTTTTCATATTTTTCAACACTCTGCAAGCACTTTGAGCATGTTGCTCAGCAACACAGCACTTCTTTGTATATTTATGAGATTTTTCGATGACAAATAAACCACATCGAACACAGAGACTCACAATAAATCCTACTTTCAGAATTGTTTTGTGTTGATTCAAATTTATGATAAACTAATAAGGATGTCAGTAAAAAGGGAACATCACTGCTTAGAATTTCCCTTTTTAGATCCTTTAAAAGAACCATCATAACATTAACAGAAAATATTTTAAATAAAAACACATGATCCTCTTGGTTTTATTGAAAACAATATTAGACCTAGTTGTCATGCCGCTCTGCAAAGAACTGATATTAGCTGGTTAAGTAGTTAAACTACAGCAGATATCTGGTAGCCAGCATGCAGTCAGATAATTAGTAGCCATTGCACTCAAGTTCTTCCCTGTTGTAGTTTTAAAACAGCGTTGATGGGTAAAGTGTACTTTCAATTTCCATATTGTGAGTCTGTGCCTTTCACAATTAAAAATATTTCTCCCACCAAAAAAATAACGAATAAGGTTCTTTTTTGTAACCAAAAGTAAAGTAGTAAGAATGAGTCCATCCTGTGAATGAGGGGAATCTGTAGACGTGTACTTTCAGCCAACTGTTGACAACTGTTTCAAAAAGTTTCCACATGATACTGCTAACTGGCTGGTTCTGCTCACTTTTAATTTATCGTAGCATGCTAAAATGGAAACATGGTGGCCTTTTTTTTGTTTGTTTAGGGGAGATTTTTGAGCTCAAGGCGGAGCTGAACAGTGACAAAAAAGAGAAGAAGAAGGAGGCTGTCAAAAAGGTCATTGCATCAATGACAGTGGGGAAGGATGTCAGGTGAGCAGCTAGAAATAATGTCGGAAATGAACAAAGTGTATGATGGTATTGGTCTTCTAACAGGTGATTTCTCCTGCAGTGCTCTGTTTCCAGATGTGGTGAACTGCATGCAGACCGACAACCTGGAGCTGAAAAAGCTGGTCTACCTCTATCTTATGAACTATGCCAAAAGTCAACCAGACATGGCTATCATGGCTGTTAACACCTTTGTGAAGGTGAAGCTCAGCCTGTCATTACTGTTTGTGATGGTGTTTGTACGCCATCAGTCCAAGCTAAATAATTCCAACTTGCAGTTTGTGTGTATGTGTTTTTTTTTTTTTTTTTTTAAGTACTATTTGCACGGAATCAGGAAATCAAAAGGGAGAGGTATAATTTTACAAGCATGTCTCTTAGTAACAGGATTGTACTGGTTTTTACAGTAGCAAATTACTTTAGTGCAGCACATAATTACTGTGTGGGTAGTATTGTCTTTAATTTAAACCTGTTTATACACATTTTATGGGAAAAACTCATCACTCATCTTTGTCCCCTTGGGTATTTTTTTCACCTGTCTGATGGCAGCTTAAGCTCCAAAGATCAGTTTCTGTGTTGCCATCCACAGCTTTTCATTAAGCATTTTACTTTTTCATCCTGCCTTCTAATTTAAGAAGACTGCACCCCTTGGTTTGTTTGACTATTCTCATTTAAACAAAAATTAAAAAGGAATTTGATTATATGTCTGATTAAAAGACTAAAAGAATTCATATTTTCTGGAAACTTCTCACATTTGTCAATCACCCACCCAGGACTGTGAAGACCCCAACCCTCTCATCCGAGCCCTCGCCGTTCGAACCATGGGCTGTATTCGTGTGGACAAGATCACCGAGTACCTCTGTGAGCCTTTGAGAAAATGTCTGAAGGACGAAGACCCCTACGTGAGGAAGACAGCTGCAGTGTGTGTTGCAAAGCTGCACGATATCAACGCCCAGTTAGTGGAGGACCAAGGCTTCTTGGACACTCTCAAGGATCTAATTTCAGACTCCAACCCCATGGTGCGGCTCTTTCTGAAGACATGACTGAATTCGTGCAAGTCTTGCAGATGATGCAACCCTTGACCCTTGTCTTTCTCTTTAGGTCGTCGCAAATGCCGTGGCGGCTCTGTCTGAAATTGCAGAGTCACATCCCAACAGCAATCTTCTGGACCTGAACCCTCAGACCATAAACAAGTTGCTGACAGCTCTTAATGAATGCACAGAGTGGGGGCAGATATTTATTCTTGACTGTCTAGCTAATTACACACCTCGGGATGATCGAGAATCGCAAAGGTAAGATTATTATTTTCGTAGCGACTCACACTTACATATTTCCTCTTCTTGCACGTCTCTAAATGTCTCTGAACAGCTCCATTTAATTTCTTTGTTTCCCTCCTATTATCGTTATCATCTGCCAGCATCTGTGAGCGCGTCACCCCGAGGCTCTCTCATGCCAACTCGGCGGTGGTGTTGTCAGCTGTTAAAGTTTTAATGAAGTTTATGGAAATGCTCCCTAAAGACCTGGACTATTATGGCACTCTGCTGAAAAAGCTTGCCCCCCCTCTGGTCACGCTGCTCTCTGCTGAGCCTGAGCTGCAGTATGTTGCACTCAGAAACATCAACCTCATTGTGCAGAGAAGGTATGTCGATAGAAAAGCTATTTTTTGCACTCAATTTTGAATAGTCAAAGCTTAATAATGGTGCTTTTTTTGGTGGTAAAATTTTGTTCAATGTGTACTTTTAGACCGGAAATTCTGAAACATGAAATGAAGGTTTTCTTTGTCAAGTACAACGACCCAATCTATGTCAAACTGGAGAAGCTGGACATAATGATTCGTCTTGCATCTCAGGCCAACATTGCCCAGGTAACCATCAACCTATGATATTTTCATTCATCACCTTGATGAATGAAAATATGAACGAAAGTTGATTTTTGTCAGTAATTCAGTTTGAAAAGTGAAACTTGTACAAATAAAGAATGGTTACACAGTTTGATTTATTTCAAACATTTATTTTGAATAAATTTTCACTTCATGTTGTGAAAATCCAAAATGGGGAAAAAAAACTAAAAAGGAAGATTTTATGCAGAAATCATGTTATGTCCTGTGAAGGCAATGAGGAGACTTGAAAGTCATTCAGCAGACAATCGCTGACACTCTTCCCCAAGTAGGGTTAACTACAATAGATCATTGCTAAGAAGCAGGCTGTTCTTTGAGTGCTGTGTCTGACTTGAAAACTGGGGCTGTAAGAAAAATGCTCAAGCAACAGAAATACCTTCAGCCTCAAGAAGCTTGTGAGGCAAAGCTGATTCAAGAGTTTGGTGGAGATTCACAAGTTTTGACTGCAGCTGGACTCAAAAACCTGTTCTCTCACACTTCTGAACAAGAGGCAATGCCAGATGTCAGTCATTTTACCTCGGTTAAGGAGAAAAAGATTTATCAGCACAGTGAAAAATTACTTTAAAAATATTTGCTTTTCAGTAGGCTGACATTTCTGAATGAAAATTATTTTTATTGGTCTTCTGTAATCACATTTTCTGAGAAAATGAATTTGTGGGTTTTCTTAACTAAGTCAAAATCATAGAATGAACAGAAATAATCCGAGTTGTAGCTTTTTAACTGGATTGCTGAAATAAATGAGCTCTATAATAATAATTAGGTTGAGGTCTTAATCTAAGGATGCAAATGAAAAGTAAAGATCCTGTTTGTGTGGTGCCTGTTTTTACTGTAGGTGCTGGCTGAGCTAAAGGAGTATGCAACTGAGGTGGATGTGGACTTTGTGCGTAAAGCGGTCAGGGCCATTGGCCGCTGTGCCATCAAAGTGGAGGTTAGTGGAAATCACAGAGCACTGTCGCCAGGTTTTGTTTGTCAAATACTCTTCAGCAATCCTTCATATTGTTGCACTTACAACAAAATTCTCATTCAAATGAATGCAAATGATAACTGACCACTTGTAAGGCACAGCTTTATACACAAGGTGGCCCTGATATGAAAACACTATGATTTAAGTTCATTGTGCTTTTTATTTCAGACTGCAAAAATATTCTCATCTGCATAATGTTTTCCTCATTCCAGGAAAACACAAATACTCAAAATCATTGTTTTATAAATGAGCTCTGTTCATATTTTCTAAATATTTGAAAACTGTTATTTGTAACGTCTCTTGGGCTTTTTTGTTTTTTTTCCTTTTTCCACTATTAGCAATCAGCAGAGCGCTGCGTCAGCACACTGCTGGATCTCATACAGACCAAGGTCAATTATGTGGTGCAGGAGGCCATAGTTGTCATCAAGGACATCTTCCGCAAATACCCCAACAAGTACGTTTTGTCCAACACACCAGTGTTAACATTTACCTTTTCTCCAGAAATTTCTAGAAAACATGTAATTTCACCATTTTATGTAGTTTTATTTAGTAAATGATTCCCACAAAGATGCTTATTTACATAAAAGTGTGGAGGATATTTACCGGTAAACATGACAACAGCGCTTGTAGTTATTTCAATAAAGTACTCTTCAGAGAGTGCTATTGATGGTTTAAAATTATTGAATGTTATATTTTCTGCATTCCTCATTAACAACTTCCACACTGAAGAGTGTGCTTCACACAAGGCTTTAGGGGAAATGACAAATTGGAGCTAGTGGTTTTTGTCAGGTTCAAGCTAAAAATCACTCTAATTCAGAATCTGTTTGTTTTTCTCATTTTTTTTTCCATTCTTAAAAAAAATACAAAATATAACTTTGATGGTTATTTTCATGTGATTAAAGTGAAACATTTTTGTATGTATATGTTGTTTATAAATGTTTGCCCGATAAGCATTAGAGATTTTAAGGAAGGATTTAGGGGCCTCCTTAGATTTTCTTTGACAACTTGCTGTGATTCCACATGGTCAAAGGTCAGGCTAATTTGGCGGCAGTGTGACTTCTACTGTGAACGGGATTCATGTGGCAGACGGGAAGCTTGCCCACTCAGCAGTACACCATCGCCCCAGAGTCATGAGCCTTTTGCAGCTTTGCAAAGCCTACCGGCTCGGCATGGTTCACGCTTTGAGCCAAATGAGTCACCAGCTAGTCAAAGTTTGCTCTTTCCCATTAATTAAACATTTGTGCCTCAGCATAGCTTGTAGTAAAACCATTATGCAAATGGGAGTATTAATTGCTGCAAATTTTATGCAGATCAGAAGAACCTGAAGCACTTCAGAAGGAATTATGGTTGCACATCTTGAATAAAAGGACTGAATTTGTTGCCTAAATGTGTGCAAAAATATATTTTTATTTGTCAGGCTTCTTAAAAAAATGCCACACTAAAGTGCTGTTTGATATGAAATAGGTAATAAGTTGGGACCTTATTTCACTACTTTGGTGTGCCCTAACAACAACTCCACCTTTTAGTTTCCTACCCTTTTGATTTGGAAAAACGGTTGAGTTTAAATTGTATTGGAGACATTTGCAATTTGTTTAAATGCATTTTTCTTTTTTGTTTTTCATTGCCGATATGTTTTTTTTGAAAGTAATGTCATTTGGTGGAACTCCTTGTAGGTATGAGAGCGTGATTGCCACTCTGTGCGAGAACCTTGATTCGCTGGATGAGCCAGAGGCACGTGCTGCCATGATCTGGATTGTGGGAGAGTACGCTGAGCGCATCGACAACGCTGATGAGCTGCTCGAAAGCTTTTTGGAGGGTTTCCATGATGAAAGCACTCAGGTGTGTTTAGTAAGCTGTCAGGTTTGTTGTTATTTGAAAAATGAAAAACATCTGATTGTGGTTCAGTCAATGATTTCTAATCAGTGCTGGCAGAGAAGAGTGTATATTTTCTGCATCAAAATTATTAATGTACCGTAGCTTTTTTTGCTGCTGTAAATATTGCAACACATAGGAGGCATTAGTATAGATGAGCTTAAGAGACCAGGTTTTAATTGGCAGTCAGTCTTCACCAGGCAGCATTTAAATCAAAGGTAGACCCTCACTCTGGACACATTTAGTCAAAAAGCCCATCTTTTCACTGTTGGGTACGGCGATTGTGTGGCTTTTCAATTCTGAAATTATGAAAGATGCAGCTCATTGTGGGAGGTGTAGAGCTGTAAAAGGTTGTTCCACCTGAATAAGTGAAGGATTGTCATGTTATTGCCTATAAAATATTTTTTTGTGCTGGCAGGATAGTTTTTTTTTCTTTTTTCTGTTTTACCATGTTTCATAACATGGAAAAAAATTTCCTTATTATATTGAATATATTTAAAACCACAAAAACAAACTTAAAGATTGAAGCTTTGTATATTTGGTCTGTATATTGAGGTTCAGAAACCAGTTGTTTCTTTAAATCTGCTGCGTTACAGATTTGGGGAATCCATTTTAAAATGTTTAAATACGCAGCTGTAACTGGTGTTCACTGTGACCCTTTTAGGTGCAGCTGCAGCTCCTGACTGCAATAGTCAAGCTGTTCCTGAAGAAACCCACAGAGACCCAGGAGTTGGTACAGCAGGTCCTCAGTCTGGCCACACAGGTGAGAATAAAACCATAATAAATTATTATCTTTAACATTTTTCCATTCTGTACTTTACTTGTTTCTACACATGCGCGTCCCATTTAACTTTGCATTATCATGTTTGGGATAGAATTTAAAAGGGAGTAAAAATAACCTTTTTTGCTGCTAATGTGATTTAAAATGTTTGATAATTGTGACTCTAGCGCTTCAACATCTCACTAGCAGGACTTTAAACTGTAAGAATGATGATAAAAAATATAGATAAAACTGTAAACTTTTTTTAAAACCTTGGTATACCTCGATACTCATAACTGGCTTATGCCTTTGCCCAGCTGCCTTTCAATCCTCCGTCTTCCTCATTGTAATTTGGATTAAAAGATAGGTGACGTAAGAGGAGCAAACATGCTTTTGTACTCCCACTTTTTGACTCAGATTGATGCTGATCCTAATAACTTCCTAACTTTCATCAGACTTTCTAAATTGCAAATTAAAAGTGGATATTGGAAATAGTTGCCACTCTCCTTCACCTCTGAGTTAGTTCAGTCAATGATCAGATGAGATGTTTTGACTGTTTATGAGAGATTATAGAACGAAGCCCTGATCTTCCATTATTATGATTCCCAAGTGTTTTTAGGTACTCTTCTGTTCCATTAAACTTGATCTTGTCTTGTATGCCAATATAGCTGTATCTTAATAATTAGGAACCACATATATTTTTCTATCTTGAACCTACTATGATCAGAGACCGATTGCATCTACAGGCTGCATAAATAGGAATTTATGTTGTCGATTGATTTTATAAGATAATTCACTTTTATATAGTGCATTTTTTAACATAATAATGTATGTAATCCAACATGACCAAATTCAAGAAGAAGCTCACTGTATTGCTTTTTTCTGTGTGGTGATGGTATTTTTAAATGTTTTCATAAAAAAAAATCCAGTATTGCTTTATGAACACAAATTGTTTTTCTGTGAGACTTCTGCAGGTTAGCGCATAATCTACAGGATTTATCTTTATTAATCTCTCTTAGGAGAGGGATCTGTTACTTTTCTGCTGTTGGCCACTACATTGAGGCAAACTCAGTTTTAATACTGTTAATTCTCAGACCTTAGTCCCATATCAGAAACAGAGAGTCTAAACTATTTATTTTACATACTCCATGGATATTTGTCATTCCTCCACATCTGTCTGCAGGACTCTGATAACCCAGACCTCAGGGACAGAGGCTACATCTACTGGCGTCTGCTCTCCACGGATCCTGTGGCTGCCAAGGAGGTGGTTCTGGCTGAGAAGCCTCTGATCTCCGAGGAGACGGATCTGATTGAGCCGACCTTGCTGGAGGAGCTAATCTGCCACATTGGGACTCTGGCTTCTGTCTACCACAAGCCTCCCAGTGCCTTTGTAGAGGGCAGCCGCGGGGTTCAGCACAAGAGACTCCCAGGCAGTGCTGGATCGTGAGTTACACATTGAACCCTTTATGTTTTAAAAGGCTTTTCTAAATGGATGCAGTTTTTTTTTTTTTTTAATACCTTGGGTTAAAGAGGAAATACTTCTTTTTGTGCTGAAGATGCTTTGCACGTGATAAATTTACAAACACTCACTGTGAGCATGAATGTCACCATTTTGAGGCTTTTATTGATGCATTAAATCAATCTCTTGATCATGAAACTCTCTTTACTGTGGAGATTGGCACTGGCTTCACATCAGGTTTCAGTCCTTTTCAGTTCCTGGGTTGTTTCTGAACATTTTGACCAATTTCTTCTCCAGTTTTAGTCAGACCCAATTCATAATGAGCCTATATGCCCATTTACCGTCCTTTTGTAACGGCAATCTTGAAATCCATCCCCAAGGACACTGAATTTAATTCAACTACAGATTAGCAAACTATTCTTAAAAGACTGGCTTCTGAACATGCACCAATCAGTTTAAATGAGGTCTACTATTTCTGACTTTAATTTAAAAAAAAGAAAAAAAAGAGCTCATCCAATCAGAGTTTTGATGGTAGCTTATTTAAAAGTATTTGTTTATAATTCCACACTGGAAACGTAAAAGTTCAGACGTGTCCTCAAAGCCCCGAATAAAGTAGCATTCATCTCTGTGGTGAGTGCATGTGTACCGTTTATTAGTAATGACACACTTTAATTAAGAAATCGCTGAGCTTGTTTAGTTCATCCTGTCATTTTGAACTTGTTTTACCTCTTTCTAGTGGAGAGAGCGTTGAGAGCCCAGACACGGGCTCTGCAGCTGGAGTTTCTGATGCACCGCCTGCGGTCATACCATCCCAGGGTGACCTCCTGGGTGACCTCCTCAATCTTGATCTGACACCCCCTGCCACCACTGGACCCCCACCCCCAGCCACTTCTGGCTTGCAGCTGGGTGCCATGGACCTCCTTGGAGGGGGACTGGACAGCCTGGTACGTTTCAGAAGACTGCTACTTGAGTCAATCTGTCAGATTTAGTTCATTTGTAAGCTTAATGTCGCTGGGCTAAATTATGGAACATTTTCTTTTCTATTTTTACATTTTGTTCTTTTTTTCTTTTACTTTTTTCTTATCTGTTCTTCTTTTCTTTGTTCAATGCTGCACCTGCAGATGGGGGATGAGTCTGAGCCGGTAACTACAGAGAAAGGGCACGATATTTAGCAGTCATATAAAACCATTAAAAAAAAAATGTCTTAAAGAGCCCATTTTGTGCTTAAGGGGATAATTTCTTTCGGGACTTTTAGAAACATGGACCTCAGGTAGATGTTGTGCTTTTTGTCCCTTTGTCTTTTAAAAGCTTCACTTTAAAGCCAGTCTGCTCATCAGCCAACCCAATAAAACCAGTACTAAAGAATGTTGTTGATATAGCAATTTTCTGAGCAGAGTTGTAATACTTGACAAGCTGTATTCACTCAAGAAATGCTTACAAATGGTAAACTGTTTAGATTTCTCTCTGCCTCAGAGAAAACAGTTTTCTTTAAATGCTTCTGCTTATACTCCCCTGCAAATCTAAATAAGTGGAAGAAAGACATCAACACATTATTTTTAACAACACAGCTTCTCTTGAGATTCCTACATTTCCACAGAGGCTTAAAGTTTTAATAAAGATTATTAATAATTATTATTACACACTCTTATCACACCACTAAAATCTTTCCCAACTAAACTGATGGAAAAGACACAACCTGTACTCTTTGTGTAATGCAAATTTGGTGGATTATTCAAACTGATTTTCATACCAGTCAAATAAAGTAGAGAAGCACTTTACTTTGAATTCTTCAGAGTTTACGGATGAACTCCAGCCTGGTTAAAGTTTTAAGTTATGCTACATTTATTGAAACAGCTCAGAAGTGGAAAGTCATTAAAGCTGTGTAATTAATGAAATTTTTAACTTGCAGGAAAAGTAAAAAAAAAAAAAAAAAGCATAATATGGGCTCTTTAACCCTTGCTTACCTAGTTTCCACACACCTGCTTTGATATTTTCATTCATTTATCATCTCATATTGTTTTGACTTGGGCAATTAGCTTGATGCTAAATCCTTGAGGCCATCTCTCATCTTATTTTTTGGCTCTGCAATGTGTTTCGTCTTTCAATCAGCCGCCCATTCCCCTGCGGACGGACACTCCTCAGTCACCTCAGATCCCGCATCACTCCCCGTCGCCCCCAGATTACAGCCCCACTGAGGTCGGTCCAGTGGACCACGCTGGGCCAGTAAAAGCCAGCAGCCTATATAGAGCCTTATTGTTCCATTATTTCCTCTCCGTAGCATCCCCAGCAGTAGTCGCTTCCTGTTTGCACTTGTTGTTGCACTGTTGGTTGTCCCATTCAATGAAGGTGGGACTTTACTGAATCACAAATCATGAAGGTTTTGTTCAGTCTGTCTTCAGCCTTCATTTAGAGATACATTTCAATAAAACCTGTCGAATTTCACTTATTTATCCCAAGTAAGAGCTAAGCACACACGTCCTTTGTCTCTATGTACGTCTCCTTTATTAGTATTATTTTTTTTTTACTGTTCCTTGCAAATGTATTCGTACCCTTGGACATGTGAATATTTTGTCACATAAAAATCACAGACTTAAATGTATCTTATTGAGAAATAATAGATAAATACAAAGTAGTTCCTAATTGTGAAATGGAAGGAAATCTGTCCCTGGTCTTAATTTTATTTTTAAGTAATATCTGAAGAGTGCTACAGATTCGGAATTTGTTTCTTGTTGCTGGCTTAATTAAGTGTATGACTTATAGTGCATGACTAATAGTTGCTCTGTAGAAAAATTTGCTCAGCTCTCTGTTGCTCCTCTAGAGATGCCATAGATAATATTTACTAATCAGGTGGCTTCTTGTTGCAATTGGTTTCACTGGCTTTTATTTCGATGTTTCAGAGCAAAAGTTACTGAATATATATGCATGCCACTTTTTTAATTTATTTTTGTAAAACAGATTGGAATCCATGTATTGTTTTTGTTCCATTTCACAATTATGATTGCTTTGTTAATAGTTATGACTACTCCACTTAAAATCCCAATAAAACAGAATATTTTTGCAGGGTTCAGCAATAGTTTAAGCCCTATAGCTGCCATTAATCACAGACATTTTCTAGCTCGTTTCACTCCTCCCTCACCTTCTTCAATCCTTCTAGGGTGTTATCTAGTTTTTTTTTTTTCATTATATAGTTTTTAACATTCCTTTTGTGCCTACTCTTCATGCTCAGCTCGGAGGAGACCTTGGAGGAAATTCGGCTGTAAGTCCTTTTTATTAAAGATGTTTTGAGGTTTAATGGTCTCCTACGGGGTAACACTGACGGTACCATATGTTTTATGACCCTTAGATGGGGGCTGGTTTTGGTGCTCCTCCAGCTGCGCCAGCAGCCTCATTCAGCACTCCTGTTAGCGGTGGGCTGGATGACCTGTTTGATCTTGGAAGTGGTGTCGGTATACCCATGGGAGCCTACAGCCCACCAAAAACAGTAAGTTCGTACTCCAGGATTGAAACTCACTGGTTTCATAATAGAGCCCTAACAGTTCATCACTTTGTCCACAGGTTTGGCTGCCAGCCATGAAGGGCAAGGGGCTTGAAATATCTGGCACTTTTGCCCGCCGTGCCGGTGTCATCCAAATGGAGATGACTCTCACTAATAAAGCAATGAGTGTCATGACTGACTTCGCCATCCAGTTTAACAGGAACAGGTAGGATCAAGTTCTATCCTTTATTTGTTTACATTTCTGTCATGAGTTGAATTTTGTGAAATTTCTTCCTTTTTGCTTGTCTTTAGCTTTGGCCTCGCTCCAGCTGGTCCTCTCCAGGTTCTGACCCCCCTCGGCCCCAACCAGAGCATCGAAGTGACCCTTCCACTCAATACAGTTGGACCTGTTATGAAGATGGATCCACTCAACAATCTGCAGGTAAAACCTACATTATGAACAACATTTCTAAATGTTACCTGGCTGGATTGGTTTTACATTCAGGTTCAGTGCTTCTCTGTCCGTCATTAACTGCGTTTTCATTACAAATGCGCACAAATCTTTGTTGATATTCTGCTAATGTCGAAAAAACACAATTTTGCAATTGCAGTGTTTTCATTAAGTAAGAAATAAAATTAAAATCACATGTGAATATGCCTGTTCATGCAACAAGTTGTGATTGTAAACAGTTACATGATATATATTCGTAACTCAGCCCTGATGCTGGCGCTCATCATCTATCAGCCATCAAAGGAAACATCGGCGTCTTATTCAGGCGTTGGGGCGACAAGCCCTTATACTTGGAGGACTACGTATGCAGTGTTTTTGAGAAATTGTAATCTGTGATTTCACAGAACAGCTACGGATTCAACACATTTGAATGACAACTTTTTATGAAATGTGCGATGCTGTGAGGGCTCTGGTGGAGCCAGCTGCACATTGTCCAATAAAACCCCAAAAACAAACCATCATCTTCCTACGACTTCCTGTCGTCTTGTTTGTGGTTTTCACAAGTAGTAACATCTGGCTGTTGATCATATGACTCAACAGCCAGTGTTCTACAAAAAATGTTTTCCATTGCGATTTTGCGAAATACATTTATTTTAATATTGCTGAAAATCCCCCTCATCCTGGCGCAGAAATTTTTCCTTATGAAAAAACGTTAGTTTTTCAAAATTGCTACGTCTTCATTATCAAATCTATTTTTGGAATTTCAAGCAATTTTTTTGATTAATGGAAATGCAGCTTGTTCAGGCTCATGATTGAACAGGTCAACATGATCAGGTGTCAGTACAAAACAGAGCCCTAACGCTGTTCAGCTCTGTTTGAATCAGTGTCCTGAATGTATCCATTGAGATGCTGAAATGACCAAGTGCGTTGCGTTGTTATTCTACCACACTGTTAAAGCCCATTTTGAGAATAAAACAGTTTAAACCTGAAACATTCACCAACGCTACTGTGAAAGGTTGTAAATGGAGCGATGTTCGGGTTTTGATCTCTGTGGCTCTTTTTGACTGGGCTGACTATTGCTGGTTGCACCTGGGAAGGGAAGATAAGACTGCTGAAGGGACGATGAGAAAAGTTGGGATGATCATTAATGGTTTCAGATGCCTCCTCTTTTTTCTTCTCACCTGAACAGCTTTTCTAACATTTCTACTTTTCCTCCTCTATGAACAGTATTGATCTGGCCTATTTCCACTGTTTATAACAGATTTTCCAGTTTTATTTTATAGGATAGTTACACATGCAGTTGCCATCTGTCTTCATGTCAACTTTTGTATTTTGCATCTTCATGGGATTTGTAGTGAAGTCCTCCTAGCATAGTAATGAAATCGTATAAACTGCGATTTATACGATTTCATCGTATAAATCATCGTATGCACGTCACACAGACCTGACGATCTTTAAAAATTGAGGATGCCAAAGTTGCAACACCAATATTACCTTTTCTAATAAAGTTCCATCTCAAAAACGTTGCGTTATTTGTGCTCCTGCATCTTAGGAATAAGATGCTGCATTGAATTATTCATGACTCACTCTTCTAGCAAAGCTGCAGCACTTTATAAAGCTGGGTAATGACAGTATCATTGCCTACTATTTGTTTCTCCAGATGCTTCCTTTGATTAGATCTTGTTTATCTGTTTCACACTTTTATGTTTAAACCATCAGGACCGTAAATCTGACTGAGAAGCTACAGCAAACAAATTCCTTATTAAATCTATAACTTGTCAGATAAAATCTTTGGAGTATTTATAACTGTTATCATTTATCCTATTTTTATCCTTGTCTGCTCCTTATTTCTCCTTTTTTGTATCTTTATTTTTAGCACTCTTGATGCATTGTAAGAATGCTATTTCTAGATCAGAAACTTTTGCTTTATTTAGATTATTGGTGTCATATTTCAAAGTAGCACACTGCAAAAATGATTTAAAAAATCAAGAAAGCAGTAGTAAAAATGTACGTATATGTCAGTGAATATAATATGTAAAATAGACTCTTTATTAAGATAAAGATAAATACTGTGTATGTCGAAACATTTAAAGAAGTAAAACAAAGGCGTAATAATTCTGCACCGTTTCATGCTCAACACAGTTTAAAGCTAATTTGTTGAGCAGGTCATGTGAACTCTTGGTACAAAAGGTCAGGTTTCTTGAGGCTCATTCCTCCCACTTCCTCTAGATAAAACTCCAGTGGATTCAATGCACTTATCAGAGCCTTGTTTGGAGAAAAATAGAACCTGGAGCTAAATAAAGCTTTGACTCATGTGTCCAGAAGAACATAAATGCTTTTTAGATATTTATAAGTGTTGGAGCAATGCAGTTTCTTTCATTTGTTGTTTTTAGTGAGAGTTGAACTCATTTTATCACATATACAAGATTATGAAATAATACAGAGCCCTGCTAAAGCTGTTTTATCTACTTCTGCAAAGGTTGGACTGATTTATTTATTAAACCATGTGGATTGGCAATGGGACATCATTGAGTACTGTGTGTTGTTCAGCGGCTGGCTCTGAATACCTAGAAAGCAGGATGGCAAATGGCCACTTATGTCATTGGATGTGTTTTTGATTTTTCTCTTCTTTTGTTTGTTTATTTTTGCTGAACAGATGTGTGATCTAAAAGGTTGACAACACTGAAAACAATCAAGTGCTGATTTGCTTTGAAACTGATTATGAGACCAACCCTGAAAACAACCCCATTCAATCCAGAGATCATCTCACACTTTAAGTTGGCACTTTTCAAAGCAGTTGTCACAAACACATTTGAAACATTACTTAATCTTTTTTTCTTTTTTTACTATTTGACAGGTTGAAAGCTGTTGTTGACTAAATGAAAGGTACCAACAGCCTGGTGATCTGAAATTGTATTTTTCAGAAATTCATTTGAATTTGTGAAGTCTGTTTCTAAATAAATAACTCTTTGGACTGGATTCGGAGGATAGTTGCCTTCTCCGACTTTTTGGACCACACTAAAAGAAGTGATGTCTCTCTGTGAAAAGCACTTGAAAAGTAATTATTCTGAGATGGCTTCTTGTTTCTTCTCTCATCCAAACGTAATCCCCTCCCCACAGGTGGCTGTTAAGAACAACATTGACGTGTTTTACTTCAGCTGCCAGTACCCCATCAGCATGCTGTTTGTAGAAGATGGGAAGATGGGTGAGTGCTTCCTCGCTAAATAGCTTCACACAAATGCCTCCGAGCCCTGCTGACGTCAACAGGCATACTATAAGCAGCCCTCGCTGAAAGATTGATGCCTGTGCGACTCTTCCTGGACGTGTGCTGCGAATGCTTGTTTACTGTCCACCGGCTAAAAGCCTGTCGCCTCACATGGCAGGGCAGATTATATAACAGGGCCATTTTGAGTCCTCTTTTCGTTTTTCTTTTGTTCTTGAGTTGCTGTTTGATTTATTTGGTGAAAATGTGTCAGCATTTGTCCCTGTGGAGCCGTCTGATGGGGCTAGCAGCATGTCTGCTGCCAGAGGCTGAGAGCTAATGCTCCACAGCCAAAGCCACAGCAGGACACCTTGTCTCGACAGTCGAAATGCACTGCTCACACACTGCTTGCTCTGGTTTTTTTTATTTTTTATTTATTTTTTTACATTTTTTTACTTTTATCTCTGCTGCACTGTGGGAAAACTCATAGTAACACAAATGGTGCTGCTATTGACCCATATATTTCAGAAAGCTTTACTAGAACTCACCCAATGATTGCATGTCTTTATTAACAGAGAGACAAGTTTTCCTTGCCACATGGAAGGACATTTCTAATGACAACGAGGCCCAGTTTCAGATCAAAGACTGCCATCTCAGCTCGGGTAAGACGGGGCGGGTGGTTAATGAAAAGAAAAAACACATCACTGCACAGCCATGCGACGCAGCCTCTTTTCATACTAAAATAGCCAGACGGAGACGTGTCTATCTCAAAACTAATCCCAGCTAATGAAGCAAATTGTATTTGATAAAGACTCATCAGCTGCACTCTCTATTTATGTGTCATAATTTAGTTTTACGTGAGTGTGAGCAGCACTGAAGAGAAGAATTCGTAATAATGGCTTAATGGAGAGTTACCCCGACAGATTGAATTTCTTTTCCAGGAACAAATAGAGAGGATTTCACGTCCTGCTGGGGTGCGTCAGGGAGACTGAGGCTGCGGAGAGGAGTTATTTCAGAATTAGAAACTACACAGGTGTTTCCGGAGTGAAAATGTCTAGGGTAGGTTGAGGGAACAAGAGATTCTGCAGGGTCCAGTGCATTTAATGACAGACGGTCCCAGAGCATGACAGAAGTCAGTGAGGGGTTTAGGTTTAAATATCTGAGCTAAGATAAACTGTGCAGCACCATTTTCAGCAGTGAGGTTGATCTCTTGTTGTGTTCTTTGTTAACAGATGCAGCCTCCAACAAACTTCAGGGTAGCAACATCTTCACCATCGCTAAGCGTACTGTGGACAGCCAGGACATGCTGTACCAGTCCACCAAGCTCAGCAACGGCATCTGGGTTCTGGCTGAGCTCAGGGTGCAGACAGGAAACCCGACTTTCACAGTGAGTCTTACACAACAAACTGTTCAGTCTAATCACTACTCTCAAAACTATCTCAATTGTGATTGTGCTGCTAATTACTGAAGAAGGAAACAGCTGGGAGGAGACAAGGTCACCTTCAGTGATTTAGTTTGAAAGACAATTAAAATATTGAGAAATATTTCACTATGAGAACAAGCAGACAATGGAACCCTCATCTAAATGAAAGACGAGGGGCAGATGGATTCCTTTGATGAGGAAAAAGGTTTTTTGTTTTTGTTTTTTTTTCACAAGCTTACTTTCCAAGCTTTCTACAACCTATTACATCCATAGATACACTCAGTAAATTGCAGAAGTATTCACACCCCTTAAACCTTTTCATTTTTGTCAGCTCAACAACAATCTTTAATATACCGTTGACACATTTTATGTCATATATATGCACATAGTTTTAATTTATTTAATTTCTGCCTAGGATTAATAGTTTTTTGGTAACACTTTATTTGAAGATGTGTGCTTAAGACTAACATAAACATGACATAACAACCTGTCATGAACATTAAGGCATCTTCTTGAATGTTTGACTGTTGTCATTTGGTAAAATGTTCCTTTTGTAACTGAACTAAATTTTACATTATTTTGCAAATAAGATTTTGTACGGTTTGCATTAGTATTCTGCCCCCTTCTCTTTGATACCCCCAAATAAAACTGATTGTCCTCAGAAGTCCACCTAATAGGCAGATAAAGCCCACTTGTGTTTCACATAATTGCAGTATAAATCCAGCTGTTCTCTGAAGGTCTGAGAGCTTCATTAGAGAACAAAATTCACACTTAAATTAGTTTAAGAAGAAAATTATTCATGTTCATAAAAGTAAACGTCAGATGGTCTCCATCCTACATTGTGCAGATTCTCTCGTTGTTTATTGATTGTGTTTTGCATCCCCTGTCAACCTGCAATATCTGAATGAAGGTGCAGGGTTGTAAGAATAACAGTTCTGTTTTTTTTTCCCCAAAGAAAACACCAATTTCTGACTTTAATTTCACAAAGATGTATGAAAACATATTATAGTCGATGAAATCAAACAGGAAATTTTGGCTCCAAAGGCTTAGCACAGACGGTGATAGCATAGTCCCAGTATAAGTCAGCGTTGGTAGCATTACGTTTTGAGGTTTTTCTTTCTTTAAGTGAAACTCTCTGCTTCGTGTCCAAATGTGTTTCGATTTTTGCCCAAACCTTTCCTGCTAGAAATGTGAAGATAGGTTTCAGATTTCACAGTGAGTCCAGGCATACATCTAAATCCACAAAAAGTGACTTAAAGCTGCAGTATGTAACTTTTATAAGCACTATGTGTATTTACACATTTGTTAAATCTGACACTATGTGGTTGTTTTTGACCGAGCTGTGTATTTTTGGAGATAGCTGTAGGCCACAGAGAGGAGACGAAGGAACCTCTCTGTGGTCTGTGATTTTTTTCCTTTTTCATAAAGTCGGAATGATTCAGCAATAAGACTATCACTGCTCCACGACGACGATCGAGACTATTGACGTTCTGGGATCCGAGTGAACAAGCATCCGTGACAGAGACGGACGCACAGTGATGAACAGGAAACTTTCTGAGTATTGTGTGGGTGTATTGACATGTTCCTGTCCGTTATGACGTTGCGCGTCTCTGCTTTGTCAGCGAGTCTTGGTCATGAAGTTGATGGATTGTGTTTGGCGTACAGATTCAGAACGAGTGGTGACCTTGATGCGACTCACCTCCCTGCTCATTCCTCCGTCAGCGTTCGCCTCATGTTTAATTTATTAGGTGGCGTCAACTGTCTTTTTGTTTACTCCTGTCTGGCCCAGTCAATTTATCAGTCATCCGTTGTGTGGTCATTAAATCTTCCGAATTTTCATTTGGTTCACACTTCCCTCAGTTTATCAATCATTGCACAAACCAACCTGTTAAACAGAAATGTAATTCGAATAATAAGTATCCTGAGTGATTGAGGAATATTTGTTACCCTGGAAGAAATGTGTAGTTTATTTTTGTATTTCACAGCACATCCTGTTTTATTAAACTTTTATTGATCCAGGAAGCTTGCTCTTATCCTTCAGTATTTTCTCTTCCTTTCTTTATTCTGTTTTGCTTCATTTTAAAGTGCGAAGTATTCCTCAGTGTCGCTCAAAGTTCACTGGTTCAGTGCCATTCAGAATTATTTAAAGCAACACTGAACCTTAAAATTAAATTTTAACCTTTCCCTTCTCACATTTATTTTATTTAACTGATTAATTTTTTTGTAAAAGCCTCCCGAGTATAATTTTAGTCCTAAAACGTCTTTTCTTCCTGGGTTAACCTGCAATTTGCTTAATCCTTCTCATCATCATCTCTGACCTGTTTGCCTCTTCCTGTTGAAGATGGTGCATACCCACAGCATGATGCTGCCACTGACTTATGTCACAGTGGGGATGGTAGGGTCAGGCTGATGTGCAATGCTAGCGTCCCGTAACATATGACATTTTGCATGTCGTCTCAGAAAGTTCTATCTTGGTCTCTTCTGACTAGAAAAGTTTCTTCCTCATATTTCTGTTTTCTATTTTCTTGCCTGTCCTTCATCAAGGTCAAACTAATAGTTGCCCTGTCAGCAGTTTTCTCCCACCTGAGCTGCAGTTCTCTGCGACTCCTCCAGGGTTACGGTGATCATTTTGATCACTTCTCTCCTTTCATGACCTCTCCGTTTAGATTTCCCACCATACTGTTGTCATTTTCAAATGACTGATTCGAGATCAAGAGATCCTCAGAGATTTGGTTTATTGTTTCTTGATCCAACGCTGCATCAACTGCATTCGTTAACAATTTTTTTTCTCTAACAAACCTGTTAAATACAGGTCAGCTGTACCGATTAAATTGTAACATGAGAAAATGTAAAAAAAAAAAAAAAAGGTCTTGAGGAGCAAAGGGTTTTGCATGGCACAGTAGGCTATAAATTGTGCAGTGAACGTAGGCGCAGAGTTTATGTTGCTGCATGCACATAATGTACAGTGACGCTGTGAGCTGCTGCCTGCTGCAGGGCCCCAGCGCTCTCTTGGCACAGAACATTAAAGCCAAGCTGCCAAAGCCTTTTGTCGAACGCTATATTTAGACCTGAAGGAGTAAAGCGCTGCAACTGCATTTTTCACTGGGTTTTATGGTGTTTCAGAAAACAAACAAACAAAAAAAAGGGATTAAGAATAATTTTCTTCAGAGGAAACATGCAATGCTTATGGTTTTTTTTTTTTATTTATTTTTTAGTTTTTTTTCTTCTTTCTCCTGCTCTGCACCCAGTGTTGTTTTGAACCATAATCATAGCTTGGCCTATTTTTCCTCATAATCTAAACTTGATTGACTTCAGCTCTCCCACGATACCTTTCTATTTATATGAACTATTAAAGCTTTGTCCCAGTTCCACTCTCCAATCTGCTTCTTGCTAACTCTTTAGAAATATGTTTAATTATTTAGGAAGCTAAATAATTAAAATTCACAATTTTGAATTCAGATTTTTGTTTTGTTTTTGTATTTTTAAAAAAAACAAAAAAAATTATACAAAAGATTTACTCACTTTGAAAATTGGGTAAACCAAGATCTTTATGGGGGAACAGAAATATAACAATTTATTAGTAATATGAAGAAAAGGAGCTCTAACCTTGCACTGCTGAAGACTCGTCACCTATTAAGTTATGACACTTCCACACATTCACACCTTCCTTTGCTGAAAACAGCTGTCTGCTGCAGGCGAAAACAACTCTACGAAGGCAATGGGAAGAAAGAAAAAGTGAGAAGTTTTCGAGCAGACAGAAAACACTGCAGAGTGGCTTTTATTCCTGTATGAAACATCAGCTACAGCTCCTGTCTACTTCCTTTAACGACCTCATTTCCCATCTTTGAACTTATCTATACTGTATATCTGGGAGCTTTGGGATGCTGCTCATCTTCTTGACATGAAGCTGGGGTGTTCTCATCTGCCATCTCCTGTCCCCATGGCAACAATGTGACCAGTGATGTTGGCTGTTTTTTTATTATTATTTTCCTCTTCTCTGCCCACCTCTACAGCGTGTTCTTACTGTTGTCAGTAAACTCAGAAATAGACACCATGAAGCTCCATAAATACACAAGACTTCAGTTTGCCTACAAATCCATTTCTGTTCAGCACACGAATATTATATGTCGGGATTCTCAGGCATTGAGCTTTATTACTTGGGTTTTTTTAATTGAAGGCCAAAAATTTTAATTTCTCAATGTCACACTTACGGCTCAGCTCAAAAGTTTACATACACTCATAATTGGCATGAATGTTATTTTACTTTGGCGCTTTTTGTGTGATTAGTTTTTTTTGTTGTTGTTTTTTTAAGGTTGACTGGTAAAAAAATTAACAACTTCAATCGTTTGAAAAAGAACTCATTGTTTTCTTCTTATTGCAGTTTCAGAGTAATCCACTGTCAGAAATATACATGCACTCCAACTGATATGCGGTTAAATGTTCCTTAGTAAATCTGGGTTCAGTTTGGGATCTGGTATAATTCTGGATGGTTACTTGACCACTCTTCATGGCAGATATGCATAAGTTCATTTTATTTGATTAGTTTGTTTGTGGGTTTTTGCTTTTTCGGTCAAATTTGAGGTCATTCTTGTGTTGGAACATCAATTCCTGTTTCAACAGAAAGCTGCTGTTATGTGGATGCAACCCTCAGCTTCATGCTACCATCTCCACTCTTCAACGTAGGAATATTTGGGTTTTTGTTAGGTTTGGAAGCCCCACATTGACTCCTACAAACATATTTTTGTCTTCAGAAAGCTTAGTCTTTGCCCCATCAGACCAGAAAACTTTTCTCTGCAGGCAAACGTGAAGAAGTTGATCTCGATGGATCTCAACATCTGATAGTCAGCAACCACTACTGTTGCTGAACATCTGAGCTCATTTCTCTTCATTTAAAGACACAGTTTGGAGAATAACAAATGAAAAAAACAAAACATTAGCAATGATTTTGGTATCAAAAAAATCAGATGAGGGAATAACTAGGATAGCAGCTCAGTAAAATCTTAACATGATAATCGGTTTCTGTGATGCATCTTTTAAACTTTGCCTTGTTTATCCTGATTAAATCTTTTAATTGTTGATTTGTCTCCCTCCAAGGAATCGCACTGATTAAACTAGTTTTTATTTCGTATACAGATAATCTGCAGACTTTAAGTTTCTATCCATACACTACTAAAAACATTCTGTCAGCAGGCAGCTGATTGATTTCGGATTGTTTTCTTGTTGTTCGCTGCTGTCGTTTAAATTATTTCTCATTGTATCTGGTGTTCTTCTGCATTTGGAATCAATACCTGGTTTCACTTTATGTTTTATGCAGGCTTATTTCTGGACGCCTGTCGGGTTTCTCCTCACTAACTTCCCAGCCGGTTGTTTTCTTCTTTCTTTGTGCCGCATCATTTACATTGCTTTCCTTCCTTACTCTTACTCTGACCTGTTGATTCTGTGGCACAAGGTCTGTATACTGAGCTTCCAGAATCAATCTCAGATTTGTTAATTTATGCTATTTTATTTGTTTCTTAAGGTTTAAGCTAATATTTTTGCTAAAATATTTTTGTGAGAATTATTGTTTTTTTTTCTGGAATACAAATAGATGAGCTCAAACAAGTTTATCTTTTATAACATAACCAGTAAGTCATATTTTTTTTTGGCATTGTAAGCTTCATTAAAGGTGATATTTACAGGTTTTTGTTGCAGTTCACAGAACTGATTGTTTCTTTCCTTACTGGAAAACACAGTGTGTATATCACAAGTTCATCTAGGACAGTACTAGGAGATTTTATCTTTCCCACCCGGAGCTTGGCGGTGCAGAATCAAAACACTTTGAGAGTAAATGCTCATTTTTATCAAGAGGGAAAAGAAAACTGTGTAGGAAGAATCCATTAATATTTAACTCCCCGTTTTTCCCTCTTCTTCCTACTTGAGTTTGTAATTTCCTTGCTATTATGCTCTGAGGACGTGGCGCTGCTGTTATTTTTAAAACAAGCCGAGCTCCTGCGTGCTGCCGTTAGGAGTTGTGCACAGCAGCCGCAGCTTCTGCGCTTCCTGCCATCTTGCTGATAGCAGCACAGCTGTCTAAACGCCGCCGGCAGCAGCGTGTATTAGCGAAGAGCCTGGAGAGCCGAGGGAGGCTTTGCGCTGCTGCGGCGTTGTTTATTGACAACCCTGTGTTTCCCACTTTGCTGCTCTTCAACACATCATCCCATTTCAGGTGAATACCTGATCAGTGTAATTAGGATAATGGAGCAAACATTATAGAGAATTAGTGGCGCTTATACGGGGACAGGCAACAGACAATTGATGGCTTATAACAAAATAAGTGAGCACACCGGCTTGTAATTAGGATAATGGAGGATTACTCAACATAATATGAATTCAGAAAGAAAAAAAAAATCAGCATCAAATCCAGTGAAAAGCTTCAAATATGAGAAAAGGGGTCACACTGTCCTTTTCTGCTTAATAAGACGAAAGATCCAGCCGTCGCTGCAAGCAGCTGTTTGAAAATGCGCCTCTACCTGAATGTGCCACTCTTGGGTTTGACTGGTCCGCCTCGGGGTTGTAAAACCACAATGTGACCCTGCCTCCTACGCACTAATCAGCTCCTCTTCAGTGTAACAAATGGGATTCTGAGTGGTGACGGTAATTACAGCAGAAAGAGCGGCAGCGCTTCGACGTCTCTGTGGGGGGGGACAGGTTGTCCTCGTCCTTCCCATCAGAGACGTGTGGGTCATTAAAGCTTCTGGCTGCCACAGGGCTGAGAGGTTTTCACTCCTGCAGAATTTTAATTACTGCATTTTTTTCACCCCCAAATCCTCTCGGTCCGATTTGCTTTCTGCGACATCATGATAGAATCTGGACTGATGCAAGCAAGAACCGCTGCTGCCTGGTGTTTCCTGTAAACTGCACGCTCCTCGTTGGGAGGAAAATAATATCTGCAGTCTGATAGGAGAGGGGAGCGGGGGGGGTAGCTCACTTTATGATGCTCCATTAAATCCAGAACCTTTTCCCCAGCTGAGGCCGACATCAAAGAGCAGGCAGGCCGCTGCTGTTTCCTCCAGTGTGCGTATGTATCTGTGTTTCTGTCCGTAGGTCTGTCTGTGCCTGATAAGACTAAATTAAGGGTTTTTTTAATCCGAGGCGCTTTTTTTTTTTTTTTTTTTCTCCCATGTGAGAAATAATTATTGCTGTCTCCCGATGAAGATGTTTAAATGAGTGATCATGTCTTTCTAATTACCCATCATGGCCTGATTTACCCAAAAAATCTCCCAAAACTCGACTCAACAATGTTGATTTCTGAGGTATCTATTAGTATCATTCATTTTTATGCTGTTTTATTAAAATTTGTTTAAATTAGTTTTGTTTTTTCTTTGCTTTGTTTATTTTGTAGTCTTTTTGTTTTTTATTTCCTTTTTATTTATTTTTTTTTAGCTTATTTCCCAATTATGCTTTTTGACTTTACTGAGTGGTCAAAAGTTGTTTTTTTTGCTCATAGTCAGTAAAAATATGGAATTCACTTTAATATGTTAGGTTAAAAAGAACAGGAAAAATACCTAATTTAATCCTTTTTTGCTCTTTCATTTTCTAAAGGGCAACAGTCTAACGCCTTAATTTATATAAAAACTGACATTTCTGATTTACCACATCATATTTTAACATTTTGGTTTTGTCTCGTACTGACTAAAAGCACCAGTGTTCAAAAACTGACATACTGCTACGGTTTGGCCTCTTGACAACTTTCAGTTCAAGTTGAACTGGAGCTGCGGCTCCTAAAGTACGTCTAATGTCCTTATGCCGATAGAGGTGGTGGTACCAGTTCACAGTTTGTTTTCTTTCATTATTTGTGGATCCTAAAGACAATCAAATTTGACTACTATTTAAGAAGATCCATAGATTATACTTTGTAAATGTCTAGAATTTTGAGTGGAAAATATCTAAATTTGAATCTGGTAAATTGTATTATAGTAATGAAAACAATAGAAAAAACCCCCCACATAAAGTGGAATGATATATATTAAACGCATTAACCCAAAAATGAAAGGATCCATTACTAAAAATAATTTTTAGAAGATCGATCGCTGTTGGACTGCTGGTGTCCTTCAACGTTTGTTGCCGTTTTCACACTGGGACGTTTTTCTTCTGAAAACTTGAGCTTTAACTCTAGGTCATGAGTTATCTTATCAAATATTTTTGATATTCTATACTTAGAGGAACATCTTTGAGCACAGAGATTTTAGATAAGATTAAACAGTCAACAATCTTATCGCTCGTTAAAACCTGCGTGTCGTTAATCAGATCCTTCTGTCCCTCAGGTGTGTCTGAAGTGCAGAGCTCCAGAGGTTTCTCAGTGCGTCTTCCAGAGCTACGAGGCCGTGCTGAAGAACTGAGCGAACATCCGACCGTCCGCTGCACTGCGTCGACCTTCTGGCACCTTCTTCTGCCCTTTCTCAGCAACGTGTCGACCAGGTTGCAGCCTGGCGCAGCGCAGAAACGCCGTCCTGCAGTCATATTGTCCTTTCAGTTGTTGGCCTCGCCGTTGGTTGTAACCAATCAGAGCAGCACTTTTAGTTCCCAAAAAGACAGCGCCGATTTCAGGCTTTCTATCTTTTAATTATGTTTAGTTCAGGATTTCCGTCTTGAGCTAAATTATTTGAACATCTCCAGTCTTTCTTGCCTTTCCATCATAATGACCCATATTCATTAAGGGCCAGACGCCGGACTGACGTCTGTCCTTGTGACTTTCTCTGCATGAGGCTCTGCAATCATTTTCTAGCCCCACTTCTCTGCAAACTTCAGTCTATTTTTAGCACCCGCAATCAGCAGGTGAGCCATCAGCTTCAGTATATTTATTTAGGGGTGCATTTAAGTTGAGGCGCAGTAGAAAGAGGCCTGTGTCTGGTGGACACATAATTACTTAAACTACACTATAGTGATTTTTTTATAAAGTTTTCTTTAGTATCTTTACGGAGCGGTGGATTTGGATCTACTACTGTTTCTGAAAGCAGAATGCCTGTCTGACGTGTGCATGGAAATCTGTTTCTTTCGGGTTTTTTTACATCAATATCTTGACATTTAGAGACTAGCAGCAGGTGTCAGCTCACTGCTCTCGTGCTTAGTCATTCCATGGTTTAATTTGTGTTTTGTATTCTCCCTGTTAGTGTTCATGCAGCAGGCTGGAAGAGAGCCTCAGGGTGCAAGGTTTCTTTTTTTTTTTTTTTTATATGTCCTGTTGGTTCCTGCGTCAGCGATGGCCTCTCGGGCTCTCTGCCACTCTGCTCTCGCTTCCTCTGAAACCTCGCTGCAGCTCTCCACCGGAGATGAAGGCCCAGGTGACACAAACTAATGTCCTCATTAGTTACAGATAAAAGCATACATGTTGTAGCACACTGTCTCACCTGAAGGAGGGCTAATTGGATTTGTTTTCCAAGTCGTCACTCTGAAGCCCTTTGTCTCTTCGGCATGAATGCACTTATTCTCACTACTTCATGAAAATAGAGGCTGTGCATTCTGTGTGCGTCCCTTTTGTGTGTGTTGATGGATGATTCATATGACATATGCTGTGTTAATTAATCAGATGTTTAATCAGAGGTTCTTGATTTATTTGATTTTGTCGTATGTGTGTACGTCGTTTGGAAAAAAAAAAAAGATTAAAGTCCCCTGACGAATCCACGTTGTTGTTGTTGTTTCTTCTCCTGACATCCCAGGTTATCGTAGGATGTAAAACATTATCTCGGTTATTTGCTCGGTAAAGTTCACATTTTTATAGACCCCTCTGGTTTGTTTTCCCAACGCGCTTCGTAACAACCAGTGACCTTTAAGATGTCCATGACTCTGCTCCCAGGTCACCAGCTGCCAGTGTTGCACACTTGATGCTCAAACATGCAAACAAAACCCTGAGCTCTCTGCTCAGCACTTAGTGGCCTACACAAGGATTTGTACAGCTTCAACTTTTCCACACTTTGTCTTTTTACAATCACTTAACACAATCTAACACATAATTATGAAAGGAAAGAAAATTCAACTTTAATTTCCAAGAAATGCTTTATGATAAAACAAGCAACAAAAAAAATCTGAAGTGATCAGTTGTGTTCAGTTCCCTTCACTGATGCTCTTAAATAAGATTCAGTGCAACCAGCTGCATTTACACCTTACCCCATGAATCCACTTGTGTGTAATTCAGTCTGAGTAAACCTCCAGCTCTTCTGTGAAGTCCTCAGAGGTTTGTTAGAGAACCAGCGACATCCAGAAGACAAAGTAATGCTAGATGGATTTAGCTTCTACAGCACTTTGTTACTCGGGCGACGCGCAGCGCTTTTACACGAGCCACGTTCACCCGGTCACACTCTGGATATTCGTATTCATGCACTGATTCACCAACCAGTAAGCAGCTAGTGGGTTGAGTTCCTTGCACAACTTGACTGGCTCAATCAAAATCCAGATTAATACACTAAAGTAACCCAGATTTATCCATAAACACCCAAATTAGCTTCACTAAGAAAATGCAAAAACCTCAGTCTCTAGCTGTGCAGAATATTGATTGATCTCAGATTTTTACTTTTAACCTAAATGTAAAAGCCTTGTATTCTCCTTCCACCTAACAATTATGTGCTACTTTCTTTTGGTTTATTATGTTATGTTGTGTTGTGGTTGTAATTTGACAGAATAAAAATAAATTTGAGTGGCATGAATATCACTGCAAGCCACTGTGCTCTCCACTGGGGCTGTGGCTCTCTGAAGCAGCAGCCAGGTGTGTCTTAAAGTCCAAAGTGCTTTTTATGTGTAACCAGGATTTCTGCCGGTTGAACTGATGTGAAGCACAAACACTCAGAAACTCAGACTGTGAGAGAGAAATGTCCCTGTGCGTCCAGCAACAGAGAATCAGCAGCTGGCGAAAAGTCAAACACAAAATCTGTGATAACTATCAGATGTTTTGTTAGTAGGAGAATCTGATATTTATCATGTTACACAAGCAACCCGATAGGGGGCGCCAATTCGCCTACTTTATTGGCATGGTCTCAATCGAAAAGCAGAAAATCCTTGTTTTTGTCCTTCTGTATGGGTTTATTCAGTCGTGTTGGTCGAACCAGAAGGATAGTCCAGTGTTTCTGATGCTTGAACTCTAAAAGCTGCAAAGTAGTGCATCGCCTCTCCTGTCATTCTAAGTTTATTCCCAGCAGCCATTAAAACATCTTTTAAATGTTTTATGACAAACTGCAGTAAGATAAGGTATCTGTTCATGGTGAGAGCAGAGAACACCAGATGATATTTTATACTATTTATGCACATCTGAGTTGAAGAAATGAAAGTTAGAAATCTGAGTATGAAACTCTATCAGGAGTCTGTTACAGCTGAGGCAGTCCTGTCCACATAGTTTGAGCTTTGATACATGTTTCATGCTTTGCTGTATGCTCTCCTATTGTTGGGATTCAAAGTTTAATGACATAAATAGTTCTTTAAAGAAAGCTATTATGTTTAAAATAATTTTTTGTTTGGATGCTATAAACAGAAACGAGGACATTTTTAAGACTTATGTCAAGGTAATGAATGTGTCTCCATACTTTTTTGTTTCCATATGTAACTGCAGATAAAATGTTGAACAAATAGGTTTCTACTCTCCTGGTAAAATGTTTCCATCCACTCATCATCAGCATGAATGGCAGGTTAAGTTTGAGTATTTAAAGGCTGTATTTGATCCCTTCAGTGTTTATTGATCAACTAACAACTCAAATGAGTTCAGAAATTGGTTGTACCTTCCCAAACTGTTTTACTCCAGAACAATATTTATGATGTTGTTGAGGAGCAATCTATGAACCTCGGAGCACGAGCCTGCCGTGATCCAGGAGTGTGACTGTCCTCTGTCAATGGACTGAGAGGATTTGAACTAAGAAAGAAGCTCCTTCTGAGTTTAAATAGAAGTTGCACCTGCCCAGATGTACAAGCGATGCCTTCTGGTGAGTGGCTTTATGCTCAGATGAGAAAAAGACTGAGTGATTTGCTCCCAAATGGGAAGATGAGAAGAAAGTTCTGAGAGCTTAATATGAGGCTTTGAAACTGTGGAAACTTCTACTAACAGTCAAGCATGGCGGCGGACGCATTATGCTGTGGGAAAGAACAAAGTGGATGACATAAAAAAGGTGGACGGCCTCCATATTATTCAACTCAACAAGACAGCTGAAACTTAGTTTGTTAGGAAAAAAACTTTACAACAAATTCTTCAAACCTTTGCAACCAATCCTTGTTTTGAAAGTGTCCAGTTTTCCAGAAGCAAGAGTTCAAAAACTCAACATGTATATTTAATTCAGGCCCACAATGAATGAAATTACTGCAAATTGTTTACAAGCTCTGGCAAACACCAGCTCTGGTGTAATCACCAAAGAAAACTCTGACAGGAGCAAAGTTTTGCACTTTGCTCCTGTCAGAAGCTCATCTTTAGCCACTTAGAGACACGTGATGTTTTTTCCCCCTAGACTGATTCACTGAGTGGAGCTGTCACCAGGCTTTGATTGATGCCACGCATTGACCGAGAGCCCAACCTCCAGACCCCATCCAGCAGCTAATAGGTCACCCAGAGATGTGACGTTCAGCCTGCATGACCCCCGCACCGTGTTGATGTATGGTGCTGGATGTTGATGTGTGTGTGTGTGTGTGTGTGTGTGTGTGTGTGTGACCTGCTCCTTTACCGTGTATTCCGCGACGTTATGGGAACACCACGCTTTCACACGCGTTTTGCGCACGACCTGATCCTATTGGATGAGCAGTGCAGGGGATATTAGTGATGAGAGAGAGAGAGAGAGAGCGAGAGAGAGAGGGTGTGTGTGTGTGTGTGTGTGTGTGTGTGTGGGGGGGGGTTCCTTTCTCTCCAACGACAGACGCACAGCTCTCCTGATCGCACTCTAGATGCCTTTACAGCAGACGCACCTCTGTCGACTGTGATGATCGTTCCCCTCCCTCCCTTGTGCAGCGGAAGGCGAGAAGACTCCGAGGTTTAATGCCATTGCAGAACACGTGGAGAGCCTCTTTACTAGTCCCCGCGGCCGTGCGCCTTCCCTTCCTCCCCCCCGCTGCCATGGAGGAGCGCGCAGGCGGTGGTGCAGCGCTGGGGAAAATGAGCGAGAGGTGCAGAGGAGGCAATCAATGAAGGCGCGGAGAGCTCCTGCGCGTCTTGGCAAGGTCGGAGCCGAGCGTGGATGAGATTATGTCCGAGTGGCGACAGCAAGGACGGACTTTTCTGCTTCCTCTCCGGGGATGCCCCCTGAAAAAAACAAAAAACAAGAGTTTCTCTCGCAGAGGCGACGAAGACCCCTTTCCCTCCTTTTGCGCGATCATGCTTGAGCCTGTAATTGTGACAATCTCTTGTCGCTCCCACCTGGGAGATGAAGTTTCCTCGTTTTGGATGATTTGTCGGTTTTGTCGCTCGCTGCCGAGGCTACCTAAGGTGATTTAGAGGCTGCAGCAGCAGCAGCTGCTGGGGATCCAGCTGTGTTTACTGGACGGTACGCATCTGCCGCTGTCGCTGTCCATGGTGCTGAATCCGGGCTCCAGGAATGGTGGAGACGCTGAGTATCGCAGTGATCGGTGCTCCCGGAGTGGGCAAAACTTCTATAATCCGCCAGTTCATCTATAACGATTTCTCGGAGGCGTACACGCCGACCAGGAGCAGATATGTATACAGACCCTCAGTCATTCTGAACGGGAACATGTATGAGTTAAAGGTTTTGGACATCCCGCCAATCTCCTCCTTCCCAGCAAGTGCCAGTCAGGTAATGTGGCTCACTTTAAGCAGATGTTTAACCCCTAAATGATTCTGCTTTAGTCTCGAAAAATAGATCATACAATTCATGATTAAATACACACGCAAACACAGATTCAGTCACAGTATGTCTTTCTTTTTTTCACAAGGAGTTCACATTGATTCTCATTCATTTTTATTCATTTAGGCCGCCTGACCTTAACCCTAAATCTAACCATTTCCATTGTGTTCCTAACCCCTAATCCTAATCTAAACTCAAATCATACCTTAGTCCTAAACCCAAACCTTAACACAAAAACAGCAGTATTTTGGGGGGGTCGTGGCTTTGGGCCCCATAAGGAGCAATTGGTCCCTACAAGGTAGAATTTGTTTTGAAAATGGTCCTTAAACTGTATTAAAAACAAGGCAACACACACACACACACAGACGCACCCCCCCCCCACACACACACACACCCCACCACACACACACACGCACCCATTCTCTGTTTTTAACTTAAATCTTGATTAACTAATCAGCACCTCCTGGCAGCTGCAGCCAGATGACAAAATAAGAACCTTATTTATGCCCTTTTCACTATCAGATGCCTTTACTAGTTGCTATGGAGACTGACTTAAAGCCTTGGAGCATCACTTTGTAAACTACACCCCCACATGAGGAAATTATACATTTTTTAATCAATCACGAGAATTGTCTTTGGTCGATTTCTGACTACAATACGGCAGCGCTCAGTGTCAGGTGCATTCAGATGAGCTGATGATATGATGCTGCTGCTGCATCTGTTTAAACTCTCTGTGAAAAGACAGAGCAGACTGGCCTTTTATCCACAGCCAGGGTTCATCTGCTACCTCTGATTAGTAGAAGACACGTTTGAATGAAGGGATACGGCGAGAGAAGGGTTTCGGTATCTTTCTGTGTTTTGCTTTATTTAGACATTTTAAAAGCAACTGAATGTCCTTTAAAGTTTCTCCTTTTTGTTGCTAATCACTCAAATGAGTGTATTTAAAATATTACCTGTCGCAACAATTTCCAGTGATGTTTCGGTACTTGTCCTTTGATGAAAAAAGCCAAAAAAAACATTAAAATTTCAGAACATAGATTGTGAAGTTTCAATAACTTGAATTAGTTTTAATGGGCTTTTAAAAAGTAAAAATAAAAAATCCTGAGCACCAATCCTCCAAGTCTTAAATCCCGTCTTTGTGCTGTCGTTCCTCTAGTGTGGAAACACAAAGAGGGAATTTGGAGGAATTTAGACAGCTTAGAGAGAAACCCGCTTTATGTGTCAAAATCCGACTTCAAATAACCATTAAACATTTCTTTGTTATTCTCCATACATACAGTGCTTTGCAAAAGTTTAGTACCTCCTGAACATTTTCACTGTCGTTTTTCAACCACAAACTTTACTTTGTTTCATTAGGATGTCGCTTAAAAGACCAAGAAAAAAAATGCCGCATAAACATCAAGATAAAAACAAATAAGGCTATGTTTTCCAAAACGGTTTACAAAAAAACAAATCTGAAAAGTGTGTTGTGCATTTGTATTCCACCCACCTGATTCAGTATCTTGTATTTTGCTTTTGCCTGGATCACGGTGCCACAGGATTACGCGTTAATAAGCTGTTTTACTGTAGCTGTTGATGTACGTTTAGGGTAGTTGTCCTGGTAGAAGGTGAACCAAGGCCTAAAACTCTGCGTTTCAAGAATCAAACTGATTTCTTTAGTGATTTTCAGAAGTTTAGCTTCATCCTTGTTCCTGTCAACTCTGGCATGGCCTGTCTCTACAGAGGAGAAGCATCACCACAGATTCTACTATGATGCTGCCACCTCCATGTCTCAGAATGGGGACGGTGAGGCGAAAGAGTTTGATTTAAGTCTCATCTGGCCGGAACATCTTTGCTATGTCCTCTACATGACTTGTGGAAAACTGCAAATGAAACTTCTTTGAGCTTTTTTTCCAGCATTGTCACTCCACCTTTAAGGCCAAATATCTGGAGAGCGCTATTGATCGTTGTGCTGTCAACACTCTGCCACCTTCGCTGCGATTCTCTGCAGATCCTCCAGAATGACCATGAGCTTCTTGGCTGTGTCTCTGAATTGTGCTCTACTTGTCAGTGTAGGTGGGCGGCTGTGTCTTGCAGTTGTGCAACACTCTTTCCGTTTTCACATGAGGATTTTTAGTGCACTGACAGATATCGAAAGCCTGGAATATTGTTGTGTAACCTGATACTGCTTTAAACATCTCTACTGCTTTGTATGATGTGTTCCTCCATGATGCTGTTTGTCCTCCAACAAACCTCTGAGGCCTTCACAGAACAGCTGGATTTAGAGTGAGATTAAATTAGATGTGAGTAGATTTAGGTTACAATTTCATTGGGTTGATGTGGATTTTTTGTTTTGGAAGTCTTAGAGGTTAAACACAAATTGGCACCACACTTCCAGCTACTGTAGAGGTGACCTTGCCTGACTTTACACATGGATGTGGACATATCATTAACTCTCTCTAATAGCCAATCAAATGTGTCTTAACCTTGCACCAAAGATCACATCCCACCTGCGTCGTTTGCAGGGTGTGTTCGACTCTTGTCTGCGATGACTTTCATCAGAGAAAATCTCCTAGGTCGGCACAACAACCTGACAATTACTGCAGCAGAAAATGTCCTCTTTTCTCTCAGCTTCACTGATAGTTCCTGCAAGAAAAGCTGTGGTTATCCGACAGGGTGGGAGTCAACCAACGAGCAGCTGGCGGCATGTGGGCTGGCAGAGGGGCCCTGAGTAATCCACCTGTCACAATTACAGCTTTTCTTCCACACCTAATGTTTCATCAAAAGGTGATAAGAGGTCAGATGTCCCCTGTGTGCCACCAACAGGGACATTTTATAACGATTCGTTTTGCTAAATGTTGCCGCTCGGAGAACATGAAGGTGAATGTGAACAGAAAGCAGGAATAAGACAAGATGAGTCTCTTGGGGTTAAACTGTCCCTACAGGTTGAGTCGCGTCAACAAGCTTCTGGCGTGTCAGTGTTACCGGGTCGCTTTTGAGAACATCAACTGAGTGCTACTGTCACATTTTTGTCATATAGATCGGTGGGGTCTTATTTGCAGAGGAATGGATCTGGAAAAGTCTGCTCTCTGCTCCTGTTGTGTCCTGCTTGTCCTCACTTTGCTGATGTCCTCTGGTCACAGGCAGAGCACTGACTGGGCAGCATGTCTGAGTCACTGTGTCTGTCTGCATTGACCCCATCGGCGGAGACGCGCAACCCGAATCAGGGGCTGTGGGTAGACTGAGCAGCACAAAGAACAGTGATTGAAATTTACTCGCAGCATGTAGCAAATTGAATTAAAGCACCGTTCCCAGTTACAATACTGCAGGGAATAGACCACCGATGGAGGTCTGAGTGGCTGCAGTCAATTAGACATTTTCCAAAGAGTTAATGGACACCATCAGAGTAACAGTGACCGAGCGAGGAGTAATCTGTCCTCTGAAATTTGTGATGAATAAGCCGAAGGATGCGTTGAGTCAGTACGCCTCCATGCTGATGCAGCCTGGCAGTTTTTCATCATCTCAGAGTGTTTTTAAAAGGCTACTTGTGACCCACTTTCCACCAGACTTTCATGCTTGCTATAGTCCCGGATTTCTGTTATTTTACTGAGATGGTTTAATAGTCTGTTTGCTTCGCAGAATGCCTGTTTGCTGCTGATAGTGTAGCTTCTAGAGGACAGATGTCACAGTGCGGCCATATGATGTGGTGACAGATGGATTTAAGCTTGATAGAGCATTCAGCATGATGGCTCTTGTCTTGTTCTGTCTCTTATTGTTTTTTTTTTCTTTCTTTGTGCCATATCTCCATGACTTCCACCCACTGACGATGCTCCCTCTCTTGCTCCTCTCTGGACAGTTTCTCAGTTATCTCTCTAAATGTTCACTGTGTGAACTGTGCAGAAATTAGAGCATTTTATGTAACACGTTGTGTCGTTTGGACTTTTGTGGTAAGCAGTTGGAATATGTACCCATCTGTGAAGAGATTCACAAGTTATCTAAAAGCTGAAAGGACGCAAATTTATTATTATTATTTTTTTTACGATGATCTTTGTCTTTTGTTTCGTAACTCTTTGCATGTGAAACAGCTCAGCAAAGTTTTGATATCAATAGATTCTGCTTTCTTTTGCAAGCTGCCATGCTTCCCACAGACAGAGCAGTGTGACTGTTTCTACCAGAAAAAGTTTGTTTTCATCCTGGTTTGTCTGTGTTGTCGCAGGTGGGTCAGAACTCCATGCAGAGCATTAATCCATCAGCATCTTTCCAGAATTTGCTCTACTTTATACATAAATACACTACCCACAAAAAGATTGGGAGATTCTGCTTTTGAGGGAAACGTTAGGATGATCCTAAAATGTACTATTGTAACTTAATGTCCAGCTATTCAAATTTTCAGTGCTTTTCGCACAACTTGCTGCTCTCATTTGCAATGAACAGTAAAACTGACAACAGGTGTTTGATCCGTGAATCAACTAATACATTTCCTGGTTCAATCAGAGCTGGTACTTAAGCAGACCTCCTCATCAAGCTGTTCACGTTTTGATATCATCTCAGATGGAAGTAACAACAGAGCTTAGAGTGCCACAGAGTGTCGCCAGCCGGTTGTAAGAGAGAGAGAGACTGGGAGAGTCTCCGAAGTGGACGTCCTTCGACCAAGTCCCACACTGATGACTGCTTCCTTGTGAACAGTGCAGCGCAGAATGATGAGCGCCACTCAACTCCTGGCACATTTAAGGGAGGTGAGAGGCGCCCAAGTGTCACGTCAGGCCATTCGAAACTGATTACATCAGTGTGGTCAGTGTCCTGATGACCTATAACACCAGGACCAGGCGTTTGTGCTGGATAATGTGTTGGAGACGTCAAGGACAGCGCTGTGCATCAAGCGCTTTGGTGGTGGTGATGTTACAGTGTGGGCAGGTGTGTCTAGTGAACAGAGGTGATTTTTGTGCATTAGAATGGATGAAGTGGGGAGATGGATGTGGATCCAGATTAGATGGAGAGCATCTGTGAACATTAGTTTTCAAGTCTCAGTCTTGAATGATTTTCACCCTCTGACAGGTTTTCTTCCAGGGTTGTCCTGATTTAGTTCTGTCCATTTTCCCATTAACTCTGACCAGCTTGTCTGTCCTTCTAACACCAGAAAACAGCATTTGCCTTTGAACTTTTGTTTTTCCACTCTTTCATAAAGGAAAGTTTTGTGTAGTTCAGGACTAATAGTTGTCCTGGGGACTGTTTCTCCCGTCTGAGCTGTAAATCTCTGCTGCTCCTTGAGAGTGTGGAGCCAGTCTGATTGCTTAGGTCAAGGGTCACTTTACACTCCAAAGAGCCATTCATAACCTCAGTCCCTTCTGTGTCCACTTTTGATGCAGTGTGCTCTATGAAATGTTGATATGAGTGGAAAATTATTGGAAAAAAGAACATACCGTATTTTCCAACCCAACAGCAAGAAAAATAAATCTAATATAAGCCTTACATTTGGTGTCCTTCTGTTGTAGCAATGTTATTATGCCATCAAAATATTGAAAACTGCTGAAACCTGCATCTAGTTGGTTCTGTATTATTTTTTAAAGTTTCTAAAAGTCATTAAGGAACATCCAAAGAGCCACATGTTGCTCTATGAAATGTAAGGAGATGAACTTAAAATACTGACTCATTTAAATTATTTTATTTGTAAAACTTTTTCTTCCACTTCATAATTATGTGTTACATGGTTTCACTCTATCACATAAAATCCCATAAAGTCCTTTGCAGTTGGTGGTTGTGGATATTTGTACAAAGCACTTTATTATTGTGTTTTTTATATAGCACAAGCCCAGGTACTTTTCTCTTTTTAAAGCATTAAATAAGTATCAATAACTTATAATAAAAGTCATATTTACTCCCCTTACAGAGTGTTAAACAAAAAGAGTAGACCTGGATCACTCACTTGTCATTACTCTTAGTTCTAGATTTTGTAATGGATTTTCATGAAACCTTCAGGGAAACTAAACTAACACATGTATGTGTGTATACATGTGTTAGTTTACTGTTAGCACATGTATCATCCATGTGCTAAAAGAGAAAGACATGTAAATGAATGAGACTGAAGATGATAAGTGGATTACATAAGCTTTGGACAAAGCCAGACTGATCCCAGGTTTACAATCCTGACAGCAGCTTCATGTGCAAACCAAACCTTTCAAACTCTTCTATTCCAGCAGTTTCAGCCGGAAAAAGAAGGAAATACTAAAGCAGAGAGTCAAGGTTTCAAAACAGATCCAAGATCACTTCAGCTTTCTGTAACACATCATAGAACTCAGAAAAAAATATTTTCCTCTGTCTCCAAAGAGGCAAAGACACTGAGGAGTGATATATCCTGCCGTCTTTAATGATTCTCCAGCTATAGGTCATCATTGATTAATTGAAATTTCACCTGCGGGGCCTGTAATAGATTTTATGTGCTAGTCAGGCGCTGTGGCCTTTGCGTGACACGTCTCTAATTGCTCATCAGCCTTTCCCCACCACGATACACCCGGTGCTCCAGCATTATCTGTCACAAACACACATACCATTAACGGCCGCTCTTCTTCTTCACCCATCCTGATACTCAGAGATGCAACAGCTTTTGTTTTTGCATGCTGGAAACTGACCAGGGCCCGCTGTTGTCAGGGAGACTCGTTCTGTTTGGGTCTTGAGGAGCGAAGGATGAGATGCTCTTTTTCCGCACTGGTAAGAAGGCCGATTGAAGGATGCAGACAGTGGGGCCACACTTTGCTGTCACACTCCGCACTCTCTCATCCCACAAGCATGCTCAACGCTCTGTCGTGCGCACATCGGCAAACACACACATCCTGATGTTCTGATTTATGCTCATCAACGGTATACATGCTCCAGCACTTGGTTTTTGTTTGTTTGCTCTGTTTTGTTGCTTGGCTCTGCAGACGTAGTGTTGCTCTCTCAAGCTCCTCCTCCGCATTTAAAACCAGGATTTGGATGACAAAGAGATACGAGATGAGAACACAAGCTGCTATTTTTAGGCCACGAGATGTGAGGCTGCAACTGAAAGCGGCCGCCGTGTGCATCTCATATCTTCAGCTGCCTCAATTAGGATTGAGCTGTGATGAAATGCGTTGCTAAGGGCAGGAAATATGCATTGTTTACCTGAGAAACACAACAAAATGGGGCCGACGTGAGGTTGCATGAGGCCAAAAGCAGAAATACATTTTTGTTCAGCAACACCGTGTCCCCCATTGCTGCTCCAGTTTGTGGTGATTCTCAACGTTTAACACAACTTATTTTACATGTGACTAATGAGGCAATAAAGGATTATATTGATTGAACAACAGGTTAGTTTTGCTCCTCCTAAATTTAACCTTTCTGTTACAGCTTGTTGCTCTTCTGCCCACTTCAGCTGTTCTTGCTGGTTTCCAAAATTTAGCCAAACAATCCCTTAGGTTAGCCATAAGAGCATCTGCCTCAAATGATTTAGCTGCTGCTTTGAAAAGGCATTTGCAGCCACAACTCAACCAGTTTCATATGTTAGCAAAAGTCAAATTAGCCTCATGACGTGTCAATAAAGTGAACTCATCTGAAGAAGAGTTTTTGACCTTTCCAAAGCATTAAACAAAGCCCTCAAAAAAAGAGAAAATAATTATATTCTATTTGGATTCTAACTTATTGAAACAATTAACATCTACCAGTTTGCAAAAGATTATAGAGGAAAAAAATCCCTTCAGCTCCAGTAGTGCTCTCTCAGCGAACCGGCAAAGGCTTTTGGGATCTCCAGATGTGTTTTACAATGACACGTTAAAAGACGGCCACTGACAGATGCCGAGCATGTTGGCCCTGTGGAGATAAACGACACTCTTTGCAGGAACATAATAATAATAATAGCTGGACTTGGTGCGGGCCACACAGTAGGACAGTTGTTAGAACTTTTGCTTTGCAACAAAAAAGTTCTGGGTTTGACTCCTGGCCTGTGGCTTTTCTGCATGAAGTCTGCATGTTCTCCATGTGCCTGCTTGGGTTCTCTCTGGGTACTCTAGCTTCCTACCACATTCCAAAAATTGTGAATATTAATTTGGTCTCTAAATTGTCCCAGGTGTTTGTGTGTTTGCATGGTTGTTTGCTTTGTGTGTGCCTGTGTTGCCCTGGAGACATGTGCAGGGTGTACCCCGCCTTGCCCGATGACCGCTGAAGATAGGCACCACTTCCTCTTAACCCTGCAAGGATAAAAAGCTTAGATAATGAATGCACTTAGCGTAGCGTATGACGCAAAACAAACATCTATCACAACCACAGCACCAACTTTTGGCTTGGTTGGTGCTGGTTTCATGTTTATATGGAAGGTTTGTTCTGAGAGTTTAGCTCTCTCACTGGAACTGGATCACTTATCTTTATTTGTGTTTCATTACTGTATTTCTTGTCGTTGTTGAGGTGGGTTTTTTTTCCCGTTAGGTTTCCCATCAACACTAAATCCCTATGTGTCACTTTGTGTTTACTAGTCAGTATTTCATCAACTCCCCATAATCATATACCACATACAGTTTCAGTACATACAGTTGCCTAATGTCCACTAATCACCTACTGAGCAATTCATCCCCCAGTTTTTGGTCTTTCCTTGTCAGATCCTCTTGTTGTCCAATAATATCTATTGTTTCCTCTTGTGTTCTTAAATTGATTTCAACATCTTTTGTGTTTCCTCCTTCTGTAAGTTTGTTAACCTTTCTTGAATAAATCACTTTTGTTAACCTAGGCTGTGAATTCATGCTCTTTTAGGGCCCCAAGGTCAGCAGGGGGGGCAGATGGCAGCAGTAATGTCTGCCTCTACCTCGAGTCACTTCTTAATGGTGCTAGTTGTCTTGGAAAGAGAAATCGTCATATTTACACCTGTTTTCTCACCGTCCTCTTCCCCGTTTTGCCTGCAGTACTTCCGTACATCTTTCCTCCACGCCTCATCAGTCTCATTACCATCCCACTCATGTGAGACTGTTTCTTCCTGTTGACACGGACCCATAAATAACTTCTTCCAGGCCCAATGACGGCAAATTCATTCTCATCAGCATGCTGACATTATCAGTAACATCACCACGCTGATCATCGCCTTTTTCCCTTATCTTACGCTGTCATAAATTATCAGCTGCATACGTGGGATGAGCAGCATGCTGGCATGAAAAAAGACATTTTTTTGTGTGATTAAATTTCTCCTTTTTGATTTCAAGTTCTGGTGGAAAGGAGCAAAACTACAGAGCAGCATCAATCAAAATCAAATGAATTTGTGTTTTAGTGCCACACATGTTGATCTTATCAGCTTATCATAAATAGTATGTCAGGCAGTCTGCTTTTTGGTATTTTGATACATGCTATTGAAAGCCAATATTGTACAACAAAAGGTTGAATAATCTGAGATTAATTAAAGTGTATCAATCAACAACCACTAAAACCCATTTAATCTGAGTAGCTTTCAAAATCAAAGCACTGTTTCAGCAGAGACTGTGATCATGAATGAATTATAATCTCTCTCCTCTCGCCGCTCTCTTTCAAAGACCTACTTTTATATATTGCTTCCAGATTTATTGCCACACCTGTTAAAAATGTGTCTCATTGCGGCATTAGAAACAAATCCCAATGTAAATGTAAAAGGATTCCTCCAACTCTCAGTGTTACATTAGGCTCCACTTACATGTTAGAAAAAAACAAACGTGGAGTTTGCCGAATCAGAGATGGAGAAACTTAGAGCAAACTTTCAGTGATGAATGCTCAAGGTGGGAGCGGTATTAAACAAAGTGAATGCTGCTTATGAGAAAAAAAGCATTTTATGCCCACTGTTAGGTACAGTCGATGATTTGTGACGCTACAGGTCAATGGGAACCTTGCTTACTCATTGAAAATGCCTGGAGATTTTAAATAATCTATGTGCCTCCTCTACAAAACTCATCATCTAAATTGGCCAGAATTTCATCTTTTAACAGGAGAATGATGACATCCAAAACATTTCTTCCTTGTCCATCTCGGCCCCTGGACTTAAATCCTGTAGAAAACGTTAACAATAAGCTGAAGAGTTTGTATATGAGGGGAGAGATTTCAAAGACCCTAACCCTAAAAAATTTATTCTACTTAAAAATTGGATTTTGATACATTTTCAGATGGTTTCACTGCAATAAAACATCATTGCAGTAAGGTGTTTTAAACAAATAATTTGCTTTATCGTTTAAAGGTAGTTATTTGTCGAAAGATTAGAAAAACATGCAAAGTATTGCCCCAAAGCAAGTAGAAGTAACTTTTTCTTACCAATCAGTTACCTTTCAAAACACGTAGAAAGACGTGAGAGTTTATACACCAAGAATAAGTTGATCAAAGCTTCCCTGCTGTGTCTCTTCACATCAAACTGTTCTGAGTAAAAATAGTACCACTTGCTAAGACTTTGTTTTTTAAGAAAACTTTGTTGTTATGACATGCTGAGTCAGTTTTCAGCTGTTAGGAGGAATTTTTCCCTTTGATTTGCTGGAAAACCTAGATCCAGATCTGCCAAAGATGTGAGACAGACCAGCATTCCCAACACTTCCAGTGCTTCCAATTTTTCTGAATTAATTCTTCAGTTTAATTTAACAGCAATGTGCAATATTTATAAGATATAATTTTTCGAGAGCATAAAAATGCAGACCAGTAATAAAATCATAATAAAATTGTCAGTCTTTAAAGGAACACATTTTTCCATTAGTAATACATTTACTGCATGGAAAAGGCTCAGAAACAAACGTTTTCCTGTTTTTCTGAACAATTTTGTTGAGCTGCAATGTAAATAAGATTTATCCTTACATAGAATATAATTGTGAGTAAAATATGAAATTGGTGTTGAAAACAAAAAACTAAAACACTTACTCAATGATGAAATCCATTTGCCCATTTTCTGTGCTTGCTTCCTGCTTGCAGCAGGTTCACAGAACAGCTGGTGCCTGTTTACAGCGGTCACTGGGGAGGATATGGGGTGCACTCTGCACAAGCCGGCTGTAAATCCCTGGGCAACACAGAGACACTCCAGGGCAAACAACCACACATTCATAACATCATTTCTAAATGCATTTTTAGAGGTCAGTTAACCTAACATGCATGCCATTGGTCGGTGGAAGGAAACTGGACAGACCTGTGCTTTCACAGAGGGAACAGGCACAGAAAGGCTGAGATTTGGACCCCCCCCAATCAGATTACTGCCAACAGTGCTGCTAACCATGGCACCACCATGCTGACTGATGAAATCCTAAAACTCCTTTCCAGTAATTGTATTAGAGTAGCTGAAATGATTGTTTCCTGTACGGTTCCCACTGTATCCACATCATGGTAAGCTAAATTAAACATAGATGAGTTTCATCTGAGCCCACGGCAGTCTCAGAAAGCCAAGCCGCTATTAAAGCAGAGCTGGTGGTGACTCTCTGTCTTGTTCATCCCTTGATCCTTCTGCCTTTTTCATCTTTTCAGCATTCTCTCAGGCTTCTTCTTGTTTTTTGTTTTTTTCATTTTCAGCATCTGCTTTTTTCCTCCAGAAGATCCCTTTCCCCTCTCCCTCAAGTTTCTGGCTCCCTCTTTTATCAGATCAAATATTTATGAATTCATTGCCTGCCGGTTGAGGCTGTTGGCGTGGTTTAATACAACACTTATGAGAGTTTGAGGAAACGCACCATGAACAGAAGTGAGGAGGATCACAATGTTTTTATTGTAATGTGCTTTTAATTGCTCTTTGAAACTCACCATTATCAAACGAGACATTGTTCTTTACAAAGCTGAATGTACCATGGGTAACAAATTCTGATATGGCAGTGAAAACAGTAAAACTGTTACTTTTTCTTTCTTTGACTGACTCAGGGTGATTAGTTCTGTCTAACATCGGTCATCGTCCTTGAATGTGTGTAGCTAGGAGACCGAGCGGCGTTTTCTTCTCGGTGATCACCAAATGACTTTACATGAAGAAGGCGAAGCTCAGGGAGTCGTGTCAGCTCCAGGAATTCATTCACTGCTCACTGTCTCTGCAGCAGAGGCATGCAAAATGTGATAAAGAGCCAAAGAGCTTTTAGAATATAACAGGAATACACAGTACATGCTGTTCAGTTAGCTGTTCACTGTAATCACTCTCTTGTGTGAGTATGTGAACCGCATTTTCCGAGAGGTGCTGCAACAACATTAATGCACGGATTTTACAATGCAAACAAAGTAACTTTCTGAGCCATTTCAACATTTTTCAGACTAATCCCAAAGAATGCTCAGATCTTCAAACCACATCAATCAGCAATCTACCTGAAGTTACATAAAGTAGTGTGAAGTAGGAGGGAAATTAATGTCTGGTTGAAATCTAACAAAGCACATTGTCATAAACACTCCATATCCGTGGTGAGACATAGTGGTGGCAGCATCATGCAGTGGGGATGCATTACAGTGCAGAGGCTTGTTTGTTTGTTGTGTAAATCCCACTTGTTCAATAAAGTTTATTGTGAGGAGAGGACAAGGAACCATTACGTAAGTAGACTTCAAAATAAGAGCATGAATATAAACTTCCAAGTTAAATAACCAAAACGTCAACATAGATATTGAACGTCAGTCGACACAATCAAGTCGATTAGCATTTCAGAATTTATTCAGACAATTAATTTAGGGGAAGCTAGGTGCGCTAGAGGCTTTCAAAGCTGGCAAAAACGCTAGAAGTAAAATTAGCTCCGTTATTAGCGCATTAGCGAATTACTAGAAGTGAACCTACCACTGGCTAAAACTGTGAGGTTTTCTCTGTGTTAATTTAGTTCCTTGTTGTCCCATCTTCCCTTTGTCCTCAGTTGTCCCTTGTTTCTCCTGATTATCTTCCCTGTGTATTTAATCCCACCTGTATCTGTGTTTCCCTGTCCGGTCCTTGTCGTTTGCTTGTTGTGTCATTAGTCGTGTGCCATCCCAGTGCTACCAGTGTGTTTGAATTCTTAGCCTCATGATTCACCTGTGCTACCTGGATTTCTGTTCACCTTCCTGCTTAACATTAAAATCATCATTTCTCACAACCAGCTGGGTCCACGGCCTCTATCCTCACCACCACCAATACAACCAATTCATGACAAAGACAAATCTAAAACAAAGAAACAGCTCCAACTAGCTGACAAAATGTGTGTAATTTTTTATTCTAATATATAAAACTTTAACATTTAAGCAGTTTTTTTCTTAAGTCAATTTTGGGCACATTTTTGTGTTTTTCTCTGTCATTCAGGAATGGCTGGATCTGCGCTGCAGAGGCGTCCGCAATGCCAACGCTTACATCCTGGTGTACGACATCTGTTGTGTGGAGAGCTTTGAATACGTGAAAATGATCAGACAGCAGATAGTGGAGAACAGGTACACTCCCCTCATCATGATCCTCTTCACTTCATTGCTCATGTCTTAAATAAAGCTGCCTCATCTCTCAATTAAGCACCAGCAACAAAGCTTTTTAGTGTAACAGTTGCAACAGATATATTTACTCTTTCTGTGGTGGTATCTTTTAATTTATCACCATCCTCCTTGAAATCTGAGCGACTTTGTTTTGACATTTGATGCAGCGCTTCTCGTTGTCTAAGGCAGCACCAGCAGTTTGAAGATTATGTGGGGGAAATTTCTGCTTTTATTTGACATGAAGGGAACAACGGGTGAAAACCAGGGTGATAAAATACAGATCCAAAGTCTCCTGAACAGCTTTGTGTCAACATACGTGAGGCTAAAGGGCTGAACATCAAGGATCATAAGAAAACCTGCTTTGTTATCCACAACACTGGCACACCTGAATATATTTCCATATAGAGAGGGACTTCATTTGTTTGCTGTGTAGTACATGACCAAGCTGCCACCACAAAGTCCGTCCTCCCCCCCATGTTTATGGTCGGAGACAAAAACCCATTATAGGCAACGTGCAGGCTGTATGCAAGAGGAATCCCAAGCAGGAGAGGCGTGTTTTCACAGGATGCAGATCCCATGTCAGAATGAAAGAGACTCGCCAAACGCCAGGTGGGGACCAACCCAGTGTGGAGTTCATGAATAATGGAGGTACAGAGGGTTTCTCTCTGTAGCTCCAAAAGTACAAAATGTTGGGTTGAAATGATCTGGCTCTACAAAAATCTGCTGAAAACCAGAGTAACACAGAATTTCCTCTTTTTTTTTTTGCAGCCCTCTAGCATGAAGCCTTCCTTTAGTTTACTGAAGCTTCTGATGGCGCTAGGTTCCTTCCCACATGGTTTTCATAAGAAGACATGAATCCAAACACTTTTACGCAGATTGTTCCTCTCCCTCTGAGAAATCAATGATTTGTGAGATGATTTTTAGTTTACGTGAGATTACTGAGCACTGCCTCAGGGCTTGAAAAATGAGCTGTACATCTGTCTCTTTATGTAATGTTCTCCATCAAGCTATTGGTCTCTGAAAGCAGGTGTGGAAATATGCACCAACATGCGAATCATTGTCAGAAATTTACACCCAATTCGGGACAAAGAGATCTTTATTCATTAATAGAAGAAAAGATAAATTAATAATTCATCGGTTTTTGCAAGATTTTACCTCTGCATAATCTTTGCAGTCATTTTAGCAGAAGATTTATTATCTGATTTAAAAGCTTGCAGAGGATTTCACTTCACTAATTCTCCAAATCCGTTTGTTAACTTGAATAAAATGTATAACTCCAGCTAAAGCAATGCAAAAGAATTTTATTGCATTGAAATAAAATTTATTCTAAGTAATCTCTATTTTTATTATTTGACTGACACAGAGGATCCCTAAGCCAGCGATAAGATTCTAGTGATAATGTTTCGACCTGAGAGGCTACAACCGAGGTTTTGGGTTGTGCTGCAGGACTCAGATTTATAAAATCCAGCTAAGGTCTGACATTTACATACAGTAATCTTCAGCATGAATTACTTTAATTTGGGGTTTATTTGCCATGTTTGTTTTTTGTCCAAAACATTGATCCAAATTTGAAGATTGGGGAAAATATTACAAGTATTTGCCTTTTGTGCTGCTGGATTGTAGCCAGGTTATGAGATGAGCTTAAAAATGTAAAAAGATTGAACAGGGCCAGGAGTAAAATAAACACTGAAAAGTGAAATAGAAAAACATTGAAAAGTGAAAGAAAAATCCCTCTAGATTAATATAGGCCCCAGTGACATTAAAAGTCATCAAGACTTTCCAGATAACAATCTTTCTTATCAGTTTCTTATTTTTGGTGCTTTCTTGCAAAGAGGAGTAGGTTTTAAAGAATTTTTTTGTGTTTAAGCTCTTCACTTGCAGATGTTGTCTCTTGGTTTTAGAGTCCAAAATGAAAAAGTTACTGTCTTACTATGTCTGATCTCAGCTGTGTGTGATGGTTGATGCAAGTGGTCTTGATTGTGCAACTTAACAATGCAGTAATGTGTAAAGACGGAGAGTTTTTCTGCCTTTGCCACAATGGGGTCATCATGACACTGTGAATGCCTGACAGAAAAGTAACATGAAAATTAGATTAAACCTGAACCAGAGTCTAACTTTTCAAGGCCAATGGTCTGAAAAATTTTATTCTTTGTTTGGTGCTCCTGTTTTATTTCAGTTTCTTTTTGAAGGTCAACCTACAACGTGGTTATGATTATCCAGCACAAAATATGAATACTTGTGTCAACCTTCATGGTTTTAGGATACCACACTCGTATCAAATAGTTTCATTTATTTCTAGTTTGACCATTGAACAAAAAAGACTTTTGGAGAAAATGTCTTTTTTCAAATTTTCAAATTTTAACCAGTCTTAAAAGTGTCCGTTTTAGAGCATGAATTTTATTTTTGTTTGGCATCCTTTCAGTCTATGAAGATGCCAGACTGGATTCACTTCAAGCAGCATCCGGTTTATGGAAGGCTTCAGTTCTTGAACACGCTAACCAATGTCCAACTTCCTTCCATCCGAGGGTGGCAATTTGGATCAGATAATTGAACGTTTTCACATTTGGGACAAAGTTCCTAAAAGGAAACCAAAAGATTTTAGATTATGCTTAACACCAGGTCTTTGCTTGAAGACAAAAGTGCTCAAATTTATTGCCAGATTTATGCAAGGACATGACATTAAAATCTGTCTGCAACTTGATCAAATATATTAAAACCTCTAAATGTTGTTCTTATAGTTCATAGAAGCTCTATGTTGGATAATCACTTTACCCTAAAGCAAACAAAATATGTGTATAGGTTTACGTCTGGTTGAACGATGTGGGTGGCCAGTTGATTTTTTTTTTCTTTTTTGGGGGGGATTTTATTGTAATCCATAGGGGGGCCCAGAAAATCTTTGGGAGCCACTGCCTTAAATAAATAATTTAAGCTTCAAATTTGACATGACCCCCATGCTGAAGTTGAGTCGATTCAAATGTCTGACTGGAACTGTATCTTAAGGCCCAAATGTATGTCTTTGCTTGCCATATGTTTTCATACCCAGTAATACCGTAAGCGGCCTACTGCAGTGGGAGGCCTCTTCAGCCAGTGTGTGCTCTAATCTTCCTGTCCACCCCCACACACCTCAGAAGATGGGCACACACACTCACAACACAGTGTCAATAGGTTTGACAAACACCAAGCTGATAGCTGTGCCGTTTGAAACCAACCCCTCCTTTTTGTCCTACTTCACATTCTCCTTCAGGGAAGGCAGCAGCAGCGAGGTGCCAATCCTAGTGGTGGGTAACAAGCGGGATCTGCAGAGGCAGCGCTTCATGCCCCGCAGGGCCGTGTCAGTCCTGGTGAAGAAGACGTGGAAGTGTGGCTATGTGGAGTGCTCTGCCAAGTTTAACTGGCATGTGGTCCTGCTCTTCAAGGAGCTGCTGGGCATCGCCGTGGCACGGGGCATGCGCCAGAACCATACCTCCACCCGTCTGCAGGGGGCGCTACAGAGGAATCGGTGCACAGTCATGTGACCCCTAGAGCTTCCTCCACCCGTTCTCGTGTCTGTGGTGGAGCAGACCCTGGAGAAAAGGACTCTTTATCGTAATGGCTGGAAAAATACCCCGTGGCCTCCTGCTTAACTGAGCTGATTTTTCATGAGGTTTATTTGACTCTGCGCTGTAACAGACTCTGAAATTCCACACATGCTCATCCAACCACTTCCTAGTCTAATCCTGTGTAGAAAGGAGGAAGCCGATAGAAGCAACAGCAACTTGAGATCCAACAGAGTTACGTTTTCACACATCAGCCTGAAGGCTAAACATTTCAGGCCGGGTCTCCGAATGTAACACGACTCATACATCAGGTCTATAACTGGGCCGGACAGCATGAAAGCTGTGTTTGAAAGACTCAAAACCAGAGAGGCAGCAATATTATTGAGTCTTCCTTTTGGATTTGTCATATTCAGGATGGTGAAAAGGCACAAGTACAGATAAGACGCATTAGGATTTACTTTGAGATACAAGGCCAATAATCCACAATAGAAGATGACAAAGATAAAGAAAAAACAAAGGTGCGCGTCACTGAATATGATCAATAAGATTATTTGTTTCGGTGGTTTAATTCCAGAAGGACAACTCATCTATCACAAAGATTCATTACACAAAGACTGATATATTTCAAGCGTCTATTTTCTTCAAATTGGAGGATTATGGATCCCTGTTAATGGAAACACACAATTTAGTTTTTAAGAAAGTTTGAATATTACACAAGACTGATTGAAACTATTTTTTATGCAGACATGTCAATCTAATGAAAAATATGCCCTATATTATATAGTACAGTCATTCAGTGCTTGGTTGGGGTTCTTTTTGCATAAATTACAGTATAAATGTCACACGGCATCAAGGTTACCAGCATGTGGTTCTGCTATGGTGTTCAGGAAGTCCATGTAGCTTCAATAGTGACTTTTAGCTTGTCTGCATTGTTGATTCTTGTGTCTCTTATCGTTTTGTCGACAATACTCTTTTTGTTTCTCTGGAGTTTAGGTGAGTCACATTTTGATTATTTAAGCAGGTATTGCTATTTTTAACAGTGATACCAATGCCAAATCCTGCTGAAAAATGAAATTATCTCCATAAAGCATGTCAGAATCGGACATTATGACTTTGACTTTGGATTTAAGTAAACACAGTGGACCAACCCCAGCAGATGACATGGCATCCCATAATGACAGCTGCCTCTGGGAACTTCACACTGAACTTCAAGCATCTTGGATTCTTTGCCTCTCAACTCTTACTCCAGAATCTGGAACCTAAATTTTCAAATGAATTTCAAAATCTGCCTTCATCTAAACAAGAGGACTTTGGATCAGTGAGCAACAGTCTAGTCCTTTTTCTACTCAGACTAGACAGGATGCTTCTGTCAGGAGTGGGCTTATATGTTTTTCTTCTTTTGGACACGTGATACAAGAGTCTTAGTTCACGTCTTGAGTACCTGCATATATGGCTGGAGACTCTTGAAGCATTTACTTCAACTGCAGTCTACATCTTGTGAATCTTTCCTGAACTCTTGAATGGACTTCACTTTACAATCTTCTCAAGGCTGTGTGGAAAATTTTTCCGTTCTCCACGCTAAGTTCTTGATGTATGAAGTTGAAGAAGAGTCAGTGAGTTGAGTTCATGAATTCCATTTATTAATACCATAACACAGCTGGTCTATTTTTCATGCTACCTTTAGTAGTTAGCAGGACAAAATGGCAACAAGTAACAGTTGGTTACGTCCTTTGTTAGCCTCTGTCTAAGCTACACCCTAAAGAGGACGTTCCCTAGTGTGTCATATCCTCTTCCCTTATCTTTGAAGGCGTTTCCTAACATGTCATTTCCTTTAGCTTCAGCTTTGCCGCTAGTTAAAAGAGACAAAAGAAAAACACTGAATTACTTATTCTCAACAGCTGAAAAATATTTATTTTGCTTGTGCACCGTTAATCAGACACACTTTTTCATTACACTCAACTTTCCATTAAATGCTTGGATGCAGCGTTCTACGAACAGCCAACCTTTACGGCTTACTTTCCAGTTACTGTTTGTTGAACAACAATCACGACCGCACCAAAACATTTCTGTATTAGAAAATACATTTTTATTGTTGTTTAGTTTACTTCATTTTTTGAGAAGCAAAAGTTTCGAGTTTTATTTGATGGAAGCTATAATCATCCAAATTGACCAAACTAAAGGCTTGAAATATATCATACCGAATGTAGTGAATCTATGTAATGTACAAATTCCACTGCTTTAATTGAATTGCTGCAATAAATGAAATCTTCTAGAAAGGTTTTCTTAAAATGTACATAGATATGATTAGATGGTATTTTATTTTAGGTCTGATGAATTAGCCTGCAATAGACATTCTTTCCCTGACTATGTTACAGATTAGGGTAAAGGTTGTTCGTCCCCACCAAGGGTGTTTTAAGGTTGTCTTGCAGCAGAAAATACTGCAGTCCCTTATTATGACAAACTGTGCGGCTTTACACTACTGTCTGCCCTCACTCAGACTCTGTTTCTGCAGAATATATTGAAACTAGGGACGTAGGGACTTGCAGGAGCATAAAATAAGAACCTGTGCTAGCATTGTGTATGTGTGTGTGCTTAATGTACTTTAATTGTGGGCCCTGACAGTTTTGTGGGGACCAAAATTCTGGACCTCAGTGGACGCTGGCATCCCCATGATGGTAGGTGTAAAAGTGTATGAAGGTATCTATGTGTGAAGGAGAGAGCAAGCCAAGGCAAAGGGAGGCAGTTTGATAACTGACTTTCAGGCAGGTAAAGGACAAACACAGCAAGATAGGGAAACAGATGTTGATGCTTTGGATTAGAATGGAGCAATAAACCCCTGCAGCGATGCCCTCAACCGACTACACACCAATATATCGTATTGAAAATGCCTCTTGCGGTCGCTGTAATCCATGTGCAATGCACTCTTGCATCCTATAAAAGTGCATAAACACAGCTCAGTGGCTCCTACATGTACCATCCAGGATGCAAATGGATCATTACTAAAGCTTTAACATCACTATCGGAATAGTGTCAAAATGGCGATGTTGTGAGCAACTCTTATTTTTTTTGACTAGATCAAGGTAGGTACTTTGAGAACACATCTGACCAATTTGTATATAAGAAAAGCTCCAGAGGGATCATCTTGCATGCTATTGTTGGTCAAATCCAGCAGGTCAGGGTTTAATTGCACTGATGTGAAAATGTGATCTTGTGTTTAATTATTTTTTTGTACTACATGGTTTCCTGGCTCCACAGTGAGCAGCTGAGTGTATGAATGTTATCATTTTTCAAAGGCATGTGAGAGCACAAGCTCATGATTTCCTCCAAACGTAGTGCTAATCCTTCAGCGGGGCCAGATGGTTGCATTTTTTGTAGTAGTACAAAAAAACGAGAGAAATATGTAGCAGAGAAATGAGAAAGCAACTGTGTGTAGCATGAGTTCCCATCAGTTTGTGTGTGTGTTTCAGAATAAAAAGGGCTACTGTTTGTTTCTGTTTTTTCAATCTGAAACCTTGTCTTTATTTTTAAGGTGTTGGTACTCTGAGTATTTTGTTTTTCTTTTTTGACATATGATGAATAAATAAATGCATTCAAGAACGGCAATCTTGTTTGGATTACTTCTCAATCATTTGCAATGATCATGACAAATTAAGCATAATTATGACAACAATGCCATCTTGTGGTAAAGCAATGTGATCTGGAGCCAGCAAACTGAGACAACAAACTGAGAATCTGATGAAAACCTGCCTTACATGTCTGTCTTTATTAGTAAGGCAGACTAGATGATCATTTTGTTACTTGATTTGGACTAACTTTTCATTAAAGTCTTTGCAACATATTAATTAATGATTTTCTCTAACTTAATTCTGCTTTAGACCCCTTCATGGTGCTGTATCGGATTAAATTTCAGTAATAACATATGATTGTATACATAAAGCTTGACAAACATGTCTTCTATGCATATTATTTTTTAGATATAAATTTAATTGAGAAAAAGTCAAGTTTTGATTTTTTAACTGCTTATCTTTTCCTTCTTCATTGAGACCAAGTGGTGACACAGTCACCTCCATTTGGGTTCAGATGTTTTCAGCTGTAATGTGACTTCAGCTTCTTACATATGTACATTTAGGTGAAATTAGAACAGATTTATTTCTACAGTTGGTTAAATAAAACCACACAAAAATGTACTGATGCTTACCAGAAAGCGGATCATTTGCAGAACAGAGAACCCTTAGGCTTGTTATTGAAGAAAATGTGTGACTGGTTCTCTCTCTCTTTTTTTTTTTAGCATAACTTATGCAGTATTTGTGTGCTATCTATGCTGCATTATAAAGGTCTGGTCCAAATAAGTTCCTTCACTATCAGTGTTGGGGAGTAACGGATTACATGTAACGACGTTACGTAATTTAATTACAAAAAAAGAGTAACTGTAATTCGTTACAGTTACAATGAGAAAATATGTAATTCAGTTACAGTTACTTCCGAAAATATTAAGAATTACAAATTTAGTTACATTTTTAAAAAAATATATAAACAAAAACCTTTGCGAAATATGTAATGATATTTTTATTGCTTTGCGCCCTATATCGCCGTTTCCCGCTACGGCTCCTTGTCTCT